>JANTPZ010000257.1:0-37857 GCA_025593235.1 Vachellia pachyceras | reverse complement strand
ATGATTAGTTTGATGATGCCAAATATAAAAGAGCAAAACATTTTCATAATTATTATTGAATAACTATTATACTTAATGTGAATATCTTATGTGATTTGGTCAAAGAAATGAAAGAAATTGTCAAGCTGGATTATGGAGAATGATGAAGAAGAAGATAGATTGAAGAAAGAAGAACTTGCAAGATAAAATGGGATTCAAGTTCAATTGGAGGTTCATGTGTTCAAATAATAAAGATTAAAATGTTTTAAATGGAAATTATATCATCTACGTTGAATTATCTTCCATCTAAGCTTGATACCTTACACCCCGTTTGGTATCCAAGAATTGAAGCTTAAGAACTAGAATTGGAACCAGAATCAACATGCATGTGCGTTTGCTACATTGGAATTGGGTTCCCGGTGGAACCCAGTTCCATGGAAAAAGGCTGGAACTCGGTTCCATCCTCAACCCCATGGAACCAAGTTCCAACCTTGTTTCCCTCCTCCATTGCCAATTTTACCCCTTCTTCTTCTTCTCCGTTGCAGGCGATGGAGAAAGCGACGGCGGCAACCTCTGTCTCAGCTTTCCGTTGCTGCACTCGACGGCGACAATCTCCCTCTTCCTCTTCGAAGCTCCATCTCAGTCTGCGATTCCAAGCTCCACCTCAGTTTCGTTGGCTTCATTGGACGCTCCCTCTTCTTTGTCGGCTTCGTTGGACGCTCCCTCTTCTGCGATTCCACGCTCTCTCTTCTTTGTCAGCTTCGTTGGACGCTCCCTCTTCATCGATGCTCTCTCATCTTGTGCGACGACGACGATGAAGACGCGGCAATGATGGGCTTCGATCTTCCATGTGATGACGATGAAGACGAAGATGCGACGGCAATGATGACGACCAGCTTCTTGGTGGCGACGACGAGCTTCGATTTTCCATGTGACGACGACGATAAAGACGCGAAGGTGACGCTCTCGAGGATTTTTTTTGGAGAAGAAGTTTTTTAAAGGGTATGTTAGCCTTTTTCATATTATAAATATAAATATAAAATTAAAATAATACTCACCTCTTCCTCCATACCAAACATACTCTTAATCTCACTTTCAGTTCCACTCTCAATTCCACTTTTACTTTCAATTCCAATTCTAATTCCATTAAAATTAATTCTGTGTACCAAACGGTGCATTAGGAATTGATTATTGAAGTCCTCACTCGAGCTAAGCCTCAAATTACTCGAGATATTTTTGAAGGCCTCAAATTACGCAACCGAAAAGATTTTGGGCAGTCGAACAAGAATTTGTAGTTTAAAGTGGGGTGCGTGATGACATTGAAATTGTTAGCTGATACATTCTTCAAGTTGAGCTGCTTCTTCTTCTTCTTTGTAACCTGTATCTCGGGAAGTTAATGGTGGGCATGGCTTTTGTCGAGGATGGAGACATTGCGCCGTATTGATGGAGTTCATGATAAAAATTGAGCTGCTATTTTGTGACCTTTCAGTTATTAAATTCTCTGTGAAAGCCTTTTAACTTCTCTAAATCATGTGAATTCTTGGCCATAGGTTTAGGTAGCGATCGTTAACCGAATCGGTGTTCTTATCGGACTAACAACGAAGGAATGCTTGTTTGGTAAGATCATTCTCTAATTAGTTTGGCCTTTGAATTTCTGGTAATTTTTCTTCAATATAAACCCATGCCTATATCCTTTCCATTTTGAAAGCATTGTTTATAGCCAAAAAAAAATATAAGGCTGCAATTTGAAGAGATGTGGCCCCTTCTTTTGTTGTCTGATTTAGGGTCCTTCCTAATTCTGTAATTCAGTCGAATACTGGGCCCAACCTTATTCCATGATTCGAGATATTTTGGTCTCGCTTTTTGGCATTTAAAAGGCTGACGTTTATTGATGACACAGGAAAGGAACAAGCAGAAGAAGGAGAAGAAGATGATGAGGTTAACATCACTTGTTATCGATTCTCTAAGCTCCCCAATAAATATCACAAGGCCTATGCGCTACAACCGCCGCTTCCTCTCAACCTTCGCATCTCCTTTTCTTGGCCCATCTTCAGTATGTTCTTCGTACTACTCTGTCACTCTTTAGACTAATTGTTAGGTCTGTTTTTGAGATTCTCACTTGAGTTTTTCTTTTACAGTCAAGTGGGAATCTCTAATATAGTGGTGAGAGCTGAACATTCAACCACGTGAGATTAGTTATTTAACGTCCTGCAATGATTTTATGAAAATTTAAAAATTTTCTGGGGCAATTGAAAAGTCATGGTGGGTTTATTACTCCTTGACGATATATTTTACACACAATTGGTTTTTAAATTGAAACTGTTTTGAATCTTTGATTCCCCATGTTTGTACTTATCTAATTTTTTGTGTTTTGAGTATTAAGATGCCTTGGATAAATAGGTTGTCAACACTAAGAGGCAAATAACAGAATGATATTGGAAAGTGTCAAGCCTTTCAAAATAGCAGTTACCTTGTAAATGGAAATGGGATTTTTTCCCCTTTTGTCCAATTAAAGTTGAATTAAGGTCATCAGGCTGGATTTCAAATTGTGGCTACACTTGGTTGTCATCAAATTAGAGCAGCATTCCAAGTTCCAATGATTTTTCTTGAACGGTCTAAGAAATTGGCTGTAATTTTGGATATCCAAAACGATCAGCTGGATGCTGCATTGGATCAAGATAAGATATGTTGTTAATTTTTCTACGATTCAATTATACCCCCCCCCCCAACCCAAACTGAGAACTTTTTCTTGCATATGTGAATACATGCATATTCGTATCCCCTTCAACCAAGGGTTTCCTCCAGAAGGAAGGGGGAAATCTTAATCAGTCCTAAAATGATTTATGATTAACAGCCTCCTTCTGTGTCATTTGAATATGCAAGTTTTTTTACTGTAATTCTTTAGCTTGTTTCCAGAAAAAGTGCAATCAGAATCTTCAAAAATCTATTCGAGACTTTGCAGACCAAAGGATAGCATGTAGCTTACTGAAGGTTGAAAATGATCCAAATGATGAAGCATGTGAATTAGTCAGCGGAGTGGAGGTGTCACTTGGGGAGTTGGAAGATAGTATCCATGCTTATCTCTTCCAGGCAGTCAAAAACAATAATGGAACTGGCATATTGCTTCTTTCAGATATTTTTGGCTTTGAGGATTCTTTCACACGAGATTTTGCATATCATATTGCTTGCAATGGCTACAAGTATGCTTCTCAACTTCAAGTTAGCATCAGCCTATAATTTTCGAAATGCTATTTCATTTTAGGGTTAATTATAGTTTATCCCCAATGGTTGGTTGCAGAATCAATTTGCTTTTATCATCCATTGATTATCAATTGCCATATTCACTCTGGTTTTTCACCCAAATTTTAACAAAAGTAACTGCTGGAGTGTTAAATCTATGGAACATTTCATTATTGAAATGTCTACTTCACCCTTTTTTTAGAGCATCTTCATGGTTTTTCTTCAAAGTACAGCTTAATACCAACACTAGCTTTAAAATGCTATCAAAACATTTAAGATACAGAGCCTGATTCCGTGCCCCTTAGCATCTTTTTTCTTAACACCCGATGCGGTGGACATTTTTCATTCGGATATCACTATTTTAATTCTCTTATTCTCCATTTTGGGTCCAAAACCAAACCCAAGTAATGTATACCTGAAGAAATAAAACGTTCGTACTTTAAACATAAGCCTGAAAAATTAACACAAAAATACCACACATTGGGATAAGTGGTAATGACCTATATTATATAAAAGAATATAATAAAACAGACAAATTGATTTTACACCAAATCAGAGGAAATTATTCTATATGATGTGTTGGATAATTTCCTGGTAGAAGAATTCATCAGTCTATTCTCTCATCTTGTTGCGCACAAAATTGCAGCATCCTAGTTCCAGATTTATTTCGTGGAAACCCATGGTCTAAAGATCGACCAAAGGCTATGTTTGAAGAGTGGATAGCCACACAAAGCCGTGAGAGAATCGTCAAAGACATATGGAGATGGACAAAATGGATGGTTGATGAATTCATGGCTGCAGGAATCTCAAAGAAACTTGGCATTGTGGGATTCTGCTTCGGAGGCGGCCGTGTGTTAGATGTGCTAGCACAGGACACTGGTGCTTGTTTTGGAGCAGGAGTCTCCTTTTATGGCACAAGGATGGAATCCCTTGATGTTTCTGATATAAAAGTACCAGTTTTGTTTATTTTAGGGGACAATGACCAACTTTGTACTGTGAGTGATGTCCAGAATATTAACAAGAAAATTGATGGACGCTCTAAAGTAGTGGTATTTCAAGGTAGAGGTCATGGATTTGCACACAGGCCTGGATCTGCTGAAGAAGATGCTGATGCTGAGAAAGCCTTCATGATTATGAGAGAGTGGCTGAATGATAATTTGGCCATTTAAATGAAATGGTTTAGATCCTATTAGAGCATATTCTTAATATTATTGTCTCAACATGTACATGGATGTTTGAGATTGTTGTGCCACTGTTCACCTACTGTTGTAAATAATGTTGTTTGAAGAGCTAATTTATGAATTATTTTATCATCACTGAACGAATATCTGTGGAAATTGGGAAAAAGTCCCCTGTTGATTTATTTTTTGTTGATAAATACCTAAGTCAGAGTACTTGTGCTCTCTGTGTACAAAATTAGTAACATACTAGTATTTTCTATGTATAATTTTTTTTTTATCATTCTTTTTGATAGATTTTCAACGAGGGGTTTTTTCTTATTTTTCCAATATTTCTTTATGAAATTTGATTGTACATCGTTTTAAATAGTACAATTTCTAATTCATAGATGAGTGGGTTATGCCCAGTCACTATAGTGAAAATTACATAAGAGTCAAGTCTGCTTAAGAATTAAGCATATTAACTGCAAAATATATGCCCAGTCACTATAGTGAAAATTACATAAGAGTCAAGTCTGCTTAAGAATTAAGCATATTAACTGCAAAATAAATGGCAGAAAAATGTTCGATCTTACAATATAATGAGCAAGTGATCTTGTGAACCCCGGGGGGGGCTTGGGCCATGTAAGATTGATTTGAGTTGTCCATAATTGCATTTTTTTTCACAAAAAAGTTTAGTTAAGTGGGTGTCGGTGGCTTATTAAGACCAAAATATACATCTGGATTTAAAGAGATCTTATAAAGATACATTCAGATCATCTATTAATAAAGTTCTCATATTAACGGGGATTTGAACCCATAATCTCATGATTATGAATCCCCTTTTATGAATTGAATGTACTTTTGTTGGCATAATTGCACTTTAATTTTCATGTTCTCCAATGGGCCATTACAATATGCATTTAGACTTCAGTAAGAAAAAATAAGGCCATATTTGCTATGTCCATAATTACGGGTGTTTTGGGCATTTAATATATTGATATTGTGAATAAATATCTATTCAGTTGTTAGAAGTTAGCTGCTTACTATTTGAATCAGAAGGGATGCTATGACCTTATGAGCCTCTGAGATCTAAATCAACTAAAACTTTTTTCACCAAAAAAATGTTGATGCTCTAATTTGAATATAAATATTGATAAAGAATATATCTCTCTGGATTCATGTCATTGAGTAATGAGCCTTTTTATTAAAATGTTGAAAAATTACGTTTACAAAAATAGAAACAAAACTCTTTTTACATTCTTTCTTTTTTTTTAGTGTAATTACATTCTTACTTTATAAATCATAAATCACATTGAAAAAAATAGTTTTAATAAAATTTGTTCAAAAATAAAGTGAAATTAGTCTAGAAAGACTAGGATGTAGACTTTTTTTTTCAAAGCTAAATTATAGCACATTTTAGCCTTATAATTTTATATAAAATTTTAGTTCGGCTCTTTATAAACTATTCTTTTCAATTCTTTAATCCTAATATTGTTTATCTCTAATGATGATTTTTAGTGTCAATCATTATTATTAAAAAAATTAAACTTAGTATATGAAGAATGTTTTGTTAACATTTAAAATTTCACTGCCACCATCTTTTGTCAATAATATTAGGATTAGAGGGCTAAAATAAATTTTATAAATTAAAAGACCAAAATAAA
Organism: Vachellia pachyceras; assembly: GCA_025593235.1. Lineage (NCBI taxonomy): Eukaryota > Viridiplantae > Streptophyta > Magnoliopsida > Fabales > Fabaceae > Vachellia > Vachellia pachyceras. The sequence goes on along the minus strand of JANTPZ010000257.1, from coordinate 31,814 downwards.
ATTTTGTATTGAAGTTAAAAGGATTGAATATAAATTTTTATATAAAATAAATTTTATAAATTAAAAGACCAAAATAAAATTCTCAAATCCTCTTTTAAAATTTTTCTATGATTTTCAATGACTCTCATAAAATCCAAACAACCAATTTTAACTTGTAAACATTCATAATATTTATATAATTAAATATTTTAAGTGAGAAGACAATCATCTATTTCTATTTAACCTTGCTTAACTTTATTTTATTTTTCCTCCTATCCTAAAATCGTGTCTTGGGATTATATTTATATAATTAATATTTAACCTATTCTGGATATATAAATTCTCACTACTTGAATAATACATGATAATTTCTATTTATCAGTAAATTATTCCTCCCTAATACTACTTAAATCCTAAGTATAAAAATTTGGATGTTGTACAAGACTGGATATCCTCCATGATGTGCTACAATGAATCATTACAATGCTGCAAAGAGATGGAGTGAAGGTAATCTTGAGATAATGTTAAAGGAACTCTTGATTATGGTATTAAATATGGGGTGTGTTTGGTACAACACTGAGACGGAAAAACCACGATCCACCGTGAAAAAGCTGCTTTTGATAAAAATGATTGTTTGGATTTACGATGCATGGGGATGTACTTTTAATTGAAAAGTCATAACGGACAAGAAGCTAAAATTTTTGATTTTTGCATTTTGAACGTGGAGAAAGAAAAGTAGGATAAAAAACAAATTCAATACATTTTAATGGTCTCATATTCTTTTCAATTGGAAAATGATGAAAATTACCAAAAGTTACAATAATTTTATATTTATAAAACTATCTTCTTAAAAAAATTAAATAATAAATTTTAGATAAAATTGAAATAAGCTATTTGCAAATCACCATGTTCTTACACCCATATTTAGTGATATTTATATCATTTTGAATCATTTTTAACCTAGTTCTCAAATATTCATCCAAACAAGTTTCGGTTTCACAAAAGTCACTTATGTTACTTTGAATCTAACTATAAATCACATCACATTATCGAACTTCATTTTTTAAAAATTACTTCTACCAAATGGATCCATAAACGTGATCAAATGTTCAAAATGGAAGGTTTTTATGACTCATTGGGGAGGATCCTTGGATGATTTGAAGAGCATCTAAGTATATTGTTTTAATTTAAGTTTTGGGGGTATTTCCTTAGAATTCAAAGAAGAGGGAAGTGGTAGCTCAATCAACTATGGCCTTATTTATATTCGCATTAGAAAATCACGTTCATATAAGTCAAAACAACTTATCTCATATACTTACCTGTAAATCATATATTACGTTGAAAAAATAGTTTTAACGACTAATTCAAACCGCCATGGAAGAAGTATAGATCATAGTTGCACATGTAGTTGGTAAGCAAGCTTTTTGGTTAAGAGATTCCTGATTGATTTATGATTTATGCAGCAGGAAGGTACAATTTTTTGGACAATCGATGTAGTCATTGAAATATACAGTAATCCATTTTTAATGAAAAAAAAAATGAAGTGTTTCAATATCAAGTGATATTTAGTGCATATTTGGCAAGTATATTGAAATCACATTTACATAAATTGAGATAAAACTCATCTTATATACTTATCCCGGATTCTGTAAAATTATTTTCTCAATGAATTCCTAAACATATATTCATCGTAGAAGTTCATTAGTGTGGTGAAGTCACATTTATCTATTGCGGATCCTCCAATGAAGTGGTTGATATTTTTAATAAAGCTTCAACGAGAGACAAGTCTGAAGAACTCCGGAACAGTTCCAATTTGTAAAGAATTTCCCCTTGATAATGATAGTACTATGTTTTTGTAATAATATTTTTTTTTGCATGTAATTTCATTGGTAAGAAAACAAATATTCTCACAAACGAGTAACTACGTTTAATTGCATGAAGTTTATATTGCAATCTGTGTTACCTGTTTAAGAAAAAACATCTATTGAAAAGGATCATATTTTCTTTTTTCCCCCTTCTTTGTCATTTTTTCTCATAATCTTATCTCCACCCTTAGATTAAATAATATATATTTTCGGATTTAATATTTTAATATTCTTATCATATTAATTCATAAGTTACAATTTTGTTATTTTGTATGTATTGGATCTATAAATCATATTTTGATAGTTTATACTTATTTATATTTACAATAATTTCATAAAATATTAACTTTATAATGATTAGTAATATTTAAATAAATAATATATATAATTTTTTAATAAAGAGAAAATTGAGGAGGAAAAGTTAAAAATAAGAATATATGTGTCAACAACTCAACACCATATTTTGTCCAGGCCATAAAGAAAATAACAAAAATAATAAAAGTGATTAAAAAACTCCTTGATTTTTTGCAATTTAGGAAAGCTTCATTTTTTATGATTAGGGTGCAATTGAAAAGTCTTCCCATCAATTACTTTTATGATGATTTCCTTCCAAATTAAAGAATGTCATTAAAGAGTATAAAATAAAATAATAAAATTTCTCATTGATGATAATTGGATCTAAATAAGGAGGTTCGATGTTTTCTTGCTCAGTAAGAAAAATTAAAATATAAATGTTGGTTTTTTGATTAAATAATTACATGAATGAAAAGCATTTAAAATATATATACATATATAAAATGAAAATAAAAAATATAAGTCTTCCCATTTATGGTGTTTTCCTCCCATATTAATCAAGGATTTGAAATAAGCAACGTAAAAAAAATGAAAATAGTAAAAAATTTCCTCATGTATGTTGATTGGTTTCAGATTAAGTAATTTTATGAATAGAAAAAATTTAAGAATTTGGAGAGTAAGGGTTGAAGCAAGAGATTTTTTTTTTTTTTTGCAGAGGAAGTTGGAGAATTTGAAAAGGAAGCAAGAGGTACATTTCATCTTGGCTAAAGTATATTTTTAATCCTTTATATTTGCGTCATGTTTCATTTTAGTCCCTCAAATTTAAAAAAGTGCACTTTTAGTCCCTCAAACTTAATGTCGTTAGTTTCTCTTAACAGAAATTGCTGACTCATCAAATTTAATTGATGACTGTGCAATAAAACGTTGACAAATCTTACTGACATTTTAATTTTAATTTAATAATATAATAAATTTGATATTTTAAATTGTGTAAAATAAAAAAGATTTAAAATAACAATGTTAATTTTGATGAGTTAGTAATTTCCGTTAAGAAAGATTAACGGCATTAAGTTTGGGGGACTGAAAGTGCACTTTTTAAACTTAAGGGACTAAAATGAAACCTGACGCAAACATAAAGGACTAAAAGTATACTTAATCTTTCATCTTTCATACTCTCATTAATTCACATGTATGCTTGGAAATGAAATTGATCACATGCATGATTGAGAAAGTTTTTGAAATGACTGAATACAAAACGCTAGTTAATAATAACATTATTGTTAGTCTTAAGTGCACCATGGTTGACAATGAGCCTGTTCGATATTCATGGGAGTTGACTCACGCTTTTTATTTATGGGGACTATCCCTGTTGTTATTTCGTGGCCTCAAGCCACGTTTATTGGTTACTTACCCTCGTGGACTGTGTGTTTACATTGGTCTTCATGGTTTCAAACCATGCTTTGTTAGATTGCTCTCATAGGTTGTGTCCACGCTTGTCCTCGTGCTATCTAAGTCCTCGTATAAAATGAGTTTGAAAATTACCTTTTTAAATCGATTATGTCAAACAAGTTGGTTTACTACATACTTCAAATCATTTGAGTAATGAACTTTTATGCAGTTTCAATTGTGATTTGATTATATTATGTAGAAATTGAGATTTATTGTTATGTTATTTATCAAAGTTAAATTCCTTATATTATTTTCTTTAATTTTGATAAATTTTATAAATGGGATGTTATTTATCAGAAAATTATTATTGTCTTCAAATAGCATTATTGATCATATGCCTCTAGTTGAGCATTTGAGAGATTCCTTGTTGTTATAAAGCTGGTTGACTTATTTTTTTAGCTACTTGGTGTATATAGAAATTTAAGCTTAAGCATTACTTTTTAAAGGTTATATGCTTCACATAATTCATAGAATCCTTTGATTTTCAAGAATATATGTATATTGCATTGGGGCATTGTTCAAATACTGCTATGAGATCATAGGTCATTATTGAACTTTCGGGAAGTTTGTCTTACAAAGGATACTCCACCAAAATTTCTACAAGAGATTGAATATTTTTTGAAACGCAGGATATGTCATTGTATATGATGAATCTCAGAATAAGAAAGTGGTTTATAATTTTAGACTGTTATATTATTTAATATTTTGGAAAGTAGTACATATTCACATGTGATGTCTCTAATATTCTTGCCGGTCAAGCCCAGTATCAGTTTCCACCCTTACAAAGCTTTGTACCGGTGGGCACCCTTAAAGCCTCGTAACGGCTGGCATACTTGTTAAAGCCCAGTATCAGTTGGCACCTTTCAAACCCTATATTGGTAAGCACCATTAAAGCCCTGCATTAATAGGCACCCTTAAAGCCTAGTAACATTTGGTACACTTGTTTGAGCCCAGTATCAACTGGTACCCTCTCAAACCCAGTATTAGCTAACACCCTTTTTCAAGCCCTATAACAGCATACACACTTCTTTGAAAGCCCTATCTTAGCTGACAAAATATGTATTATTATCTTTACTTATTTCATAGCAGACAAACTTCTCTTAACTATGAAATAAGTAAAGAGGGTAACTCTAAACACTATATTTTGTCCCCAAAAGAAAATAACAAAAATAATAAAATTGATAAAAATGCTTGATTCTTTCTTGAAATTTAGGAAAATTTCATTTATGATGATTGGGGTGAAATTGAAAAGTCCTCCCAGCAATCACATTTATAATTATTTCCTTTATAATTAAAGAAGGTCATTAAGGAGTAAAAAAACAAAATAAAAGAAAAATGATTTTTTCATTAATGATAATTGGGTCTAGATTGGGAAGTTTGATGTTTTTTGCTTAGTAAAAAAAAATTTCCCATATATTTTGTTGGATTCAGATTAAGTAATTACATGAATGAAAAGCATTTAATATGTATAACAAAAAAAAGTAGAGAAGTCTTCCCATTTATGATTATCTCCTCCTATGTTAATTAAGGATTTGTAATAATAAAAGTAAAAAACGAAAATAGTAAAACATTTTTTTTCATTTATATTGATTGGTTTTCAGATTAAGTAATTTATGAATAAAAACATTTAAGAATATAAAAATGAAAATAAAAAAGTGTAAGCCCTCTTTTTCATCTTTCATCCTCTCTCTAATTCATATGAAAATATAAAAAGGAGAGTACGGGTTGAAGCAAGGGGCTGTTCTTTCTTAAAGAAAGTTAGAGAATTCGAAAAGGAGGCAAGAGGTACATTTAATCTTTCATGTTCCTGAAACATGAGCTATCATCATTTGCTTGTCCAACCAACATGCAAGTAGGCAACACTATTTGAATTTGGAAAAAAGGGTAAAGTAGCATTTTTGCCACGAAAGTACATGCGTTAGAGCACTGTGTATCCGGAAGTTTTCTTGTGACCAGATTCGCCACGGAAGTTTAGAAAACGCTGAACTTTTCACCTGTGCCAACGGAAGCTGTGACGGCCGTTTGCCAACTAGGATAAACTGCCTCGTCATCCTCCACACTATTTAACTCCCTAAACCTTTATAATTGATTTACATGTTAGTTTTCCAAGTAGGATTGTCATTCAAATGAGAGGTATGTCTCATTCGAATGCCAAACCCAAACCTTTTAAAACCGAACATAGAGAACGCGGTTCAGAAATTGATGTTTCCAAACTGTTTTTTCAGTTATGGTTTAGAAGTGATGATACTGATCTCATTCTGATGAGAACTATGCCTCATTTGAATGCGTGACAGACCCCATTCGATGAAATGAAGTTAGAGAGACTCAATCGAATGAGTTGTTTACCTGAATCGAATATGCATTTCCAAACCGTTGTTCACAGGTATGGTTTAGAAAGTGACAACGCTGAATCCATTTAAATGAGTTTTATCCTTCATGCTAATGAAGTTCTTCTACTGATTCGATTAAGTATTTATAAACCACCGTATTCTAGTACGGTTTAGAAAGTGAGGACGATGCATCCATTCGAATTAGTTGTATCCCTCATTCAAATGAATGGAAGAACCAAAGTTAGAGTGACTCCCTCGAATGAGTTATTGAGCTGATTCAAATATGAATTTCCAAACCGTTGTTCACATTTACGGTTTAGAAATTCCAAACCGTTGTTTTCAGTTACAGTTTAGAAAGTGAGATATTGATCTTATTCCAATGAGAACTATGACTCATTCGAATGCGTAACAGACCGCATTCGACGAAATGAAGTTAGAAAGACTTAATCGAATGAGTTGTTGACTTGAATTGAGTAGTGCTTTCTACACCATTGTTTACGAGTACGGTTTAGAAAGTGAGGACGCTTCAGCCATTCGAATGAGGTGTATCACTTGTTTGAATGAATAAACGAAATGAAGTTAGAGTGACTCTATCGAATTAGTTGTTGGACTGATTCGATTAAGGATTTCCAAACCTTTGTTTACTATACGATGTAGAAAGAGAGTATGCTTCATCCATTCGAATGAGTTTTTCATTATTCAAGTGACTGGATGAAACGAAGTTAGAGTGACTCAATCAAATGAGTTATTGGACTAATTCGATTAAGGATTTCCAAACCTTATACGGTGTAGAAATTGAGGATGCTTCATCCATTCGAATGAGTTTTTTTATCATTCAAATGAATGGACGAAACGAAGTTAGAGTAACTCAATCGAATTAGAAAATGCACATTCGAATAAAGGAAACATATGTGACCCTTCTGAACCGAAGTTATTAACTACGGTTTTGAAAGTTAACGTTTCAAACCGTATTTCAAATGAGGCTTTAAACTTACATTCGAATAATGGATATTATTCATTCAAATGTAAAAACTTTAAACTTACATTCCTGCATTCAAATAACAATTTAGAAAGTGAGCACTTAATCTATTCGAATGTGTTTTATTCCACATTCGAATGAAAGTGCCAAATTTGTACCTCGACGGAATTAAGTTAGAGTGACTCAATCGAATTAGTTCTTGGGTTGATTCGAATAATGATTTCTAAACCGTTTCTTTGTAATACAAGTTAGAAAGTGAAGCACTGTATCTATTCGAAAGGGTTTTATCCCACATTCGAATGAAGGTGCCAAATTTGTACCTCGACGAAATGAAGTTATAGTGAGTTCACTGTGTAGAAAATGAAGATGCTGAATACATTCGAATGAGTCATAACATACATTCAATTGAAGGAGTCCCAATTATTTTACATTCGATGAAATCGAATGCGTTGATGAGTTGAATGGAATCAGATACGGTTTAGAAAGTTCAGACCATAGTTTAGAATGTTCAAGGCCAAGTTCGAAGCTTTTGATTTTGCCCGAAGTCTAGTGATAAAGGAGGAATTGCATCTTCTACTGGCTTCCTTGAGGGTAGAGGCCCGGGAAGAAGCAGAAACGTCATTCTAGTCCAAGTTCAAAGCTCGAATGAGGCAGATGATGGACATAATGGTGACATTAATTAACTCTAAACAGCAGAAACGCGTCCCATCTGAGAGGCCAACTTGTATTACAGCTGAGATACCCCCTGAAGTGCAGGACCATCCTTCGTCCCACGTGACTCCTATAGAACGGGTCATTTCGATGGCCCATGATAACTCCTTTGACCCGCTAACATTGGAAATGCGCAATGACATTGTGGGGAAGGATATGATCGTAATTGTTAATCGGGAGGACTTGGCGTCCCTTCTGGTTAGAGGGTAGTAGCTTACCATTGCGGTTGTCTAAATATTCTTGATGTAAGACACCTCTTTTGAAGTAGTTGGAAACAAAATAAATTTTATCATTTACTGAATGCTTTCTTCAAAATAGGTACATGCAGAGTGAATTGGCATCATCCGGCCTTAACGGTAAAATTGGATTCCTCTGCCCATTCCATATACAGGATAAAGGTAACACTGCTTACTTGAGACAACAATACCTGTCGAACAGGCTAATGCAGCGAGGATTTTAGTTTTTCATAGCACCCTACATACATAAGTATTTTCTTATAGTGTTTTCATAGCATATGTAATTCATTGGTTTCATATATAGCTTATAATGCATCGAACTGTTTTAATCCTTTGTAAGGAGCACTGGCAACTTGTCCTCATATCTTTGAAGAAAAATAACATCATCTTTCTGTGCTCCATGCACCAGTCTCCTGAGAAGGAATTGAAGAAGATATTTGATTCGTAATCTTTCTTATGTTTTATTAATACTATGCATTTTCATCACTTTCCTACAACCTTCTTTTTGATGATAGGGCCATGAGAGAATACCAGGTTCAACATCTGGGTAAGACCAAGTATCAGTCGAGAGACATGATGATTGTTTGTTAACATGAGAGCTCCCACAACTAAGTGCATTATGATTATGTTTTTACTAACAATATGTTATCTTAATAGACTCATAGGTAGCATGTGCATTCCAATTTATGTGGCTTATATGTGCTGAGACACATATATAACGTCGTCTGCTTACAAAACACTAAGTGCAGGAAAGAGGTACACATATCATTTTTCATTTTTTAATGCAAAGTAATGGATACTTAATTACTTGAACAATTTTGATTTTGCAGATGTTTCAGCTCGATGAACCATTCCCTGAAGAGGATATTGACCACATATGTGCACGGTGGTGTCAATACTTTCTTTCTTCAATTAGTACATAGTGCCGAGCTGAAAATGTAAACTTATGTTCTTTTTATTTTTTTTTGTTTTTTCCCTTTTGCATATTGCTCAAACAAAATTCTGTATGTATATATTCATTTATGTACAGTGAAAATGTAAATGTTAATGTATCTTATGGTTAATGCAAATGTATATTAAATAAAAGTGGTTAATGCAAATATATATATCTTCATATCTACTTGGTGTAAAATTTCATAGGGTATGAGTTCCTCATGCTTCTTTAACAAAGTTTAAATGAATTGTCATGTTTTTTGCGGGAAAGAATAAGGAGAGAGAGAAGTTTGAACTACAGAGGCCTTTCTACATCGAACCTAGGAGGTACGGGTTAGAAAGTTTTCTTTCCGCATCGAACGTTACTAGGGTGGGTTTGCAAATAATAGTGAATGATGCATTCGGATGAGGCACTGAACCCAATCGAATGGATACAGTGTCTTCACCTTTTAAACCTTTGTCGTCAACAACACTGCAATTCGAATAGAAACGCGGGTCGATCGTTCTAAACCGTTTGTCTTACATACGGTAATGCGTCCCTTTCTAAACCTTAGAATTAGCCATGGTGTAGAATGCATAACCTGATACATCTGAATGAGTACTTGGTGGAATTCGAATAGAAACGCATATTCAGGGGTCGATCGTTCTAACCCGTTTGTCTTACATACAATGTAGAAAGTGACCCTTTCTAAACCTTAGCATCAACCATGGAATGTGTAACCTGATACGTCTGAATGAGTACTTGGTGCAATTCGAATAGAAATGCATGTTCAGGGGGGATCATTCTAAACAGTTTGTCTATGACCTACATTCAAATGAATGATAGACACATTCAAATGTGTCCCTACCCAGCTTGCGGTGGACTTTCTGCACCTTCCCTCTCAACATCGGTTTATAATGATTTATTTATAAACTATTCTTACTAAATATAAGATTTTGAACGCTCATTATTATGTCATTTTAAACCGTTTTTCGATGTACGGTGTAGAAAGTTGTCTTTTTAAACTATTTGTCTTACATACGATTTACAAAGTTGACTTTCTTAAACCGTTCTTACTAAGTATACGGTTTAGAAAATGTCAAATATCTCACTCTCTTATTAGGATGATAATTCAAATTGAGGGTATGTTCTAGTCTGTTAAGGAACCTATCATTGTAATGGCCAAATATCCAAATTTATGCTTCACCCTATAGGGGGCAGTGGTAATGATAAATAGTGGTAAGTGAATAATTGTTCCCATTGCAGTGTTTAATTACTATTCATTATTGATACTAAAGATTAAATAAATAAAATAAAAATAAAACTGGGAAAATAAAAATTCTTGAACAATCCAGATTAAATACCTTGGAATGAATAATATCCGTTATTCGAATGAACAATATCCGTTATCCATTATTCGAATGAATCTATCATCTTCCTTGTTTATGCAGATTAAATAGCATTGAAACCGATAAATAGGCAACTATTGAACCATCTAGGAGTGAGTGCAATATCATTAACAATTCAAATTAAATACAATGGAACTAAACATTCGAATAAATGGTTGATCCCTTCGAGGGGTTAGTGGAATATGGTAAACAACCAAGATGAACGCTCGATGGGAGAGGCCAACGAAATATATTGAACAAGCTACATGGGAAGGAAGCAATTGATGACCTTTGGCTGGGAACTCAGCCATTGACGATGACAACACTGAAAAAGAAGAACAAACATAACACTCGTAATGAATAATTGATGAACCCTGGAATGTTCATCAATTGCTTCCATCCAGTCTCATGTTTGTTCCCCTCTTCACCGTCAACATCGTCAGAGCTGTAGAGAACCGAATACAACTTCTTCGGGTGGGGGAAGTCTGTGTAAACAGATAACATCATGTTCAAGTTTGTTAACACTAGGTGTTTGAAAGGATATCAAGGTTTTAAAGGTAGTAGAAGTTGAAGGGTTGTTGGGCAAAATTTATGGGTACACAGATTTAAATATTCAAGCGAAGGAATCGAGGAGTCCTATACCCAACTGTAATTAATGGATGTAAACCGTTTCTTTCTAAACCCCTTGTCTGTAATTACGTTTCACACATCCGATTGATAATGACTCTCACATTCTGCTAATGAAGGACACATTCAGATGAAGTCCATGACTCATTCGAATGATACTCCTCCCATCTTGAGTGGGGGAATGTGAGCTTATAAACTGTGTTTACCATGTTTGGTTTAAAAAGATTTGAGGTAGAGAGTCAAATGAAACTTTCTACACCGTTAATAACAATGGTTTAGAAAGTTCATAGATGTTTCATTCATTTGAATATCTAAATGTCTTATTCCACTAAGGTCAGAGAGACTTTCTACAGCTCAATAACAATATACAAAACTGAAACGGCAGGTTAAGAAATGAACAGTCTAAATAACTTGATTGCAGTTGGGCATAGGTCTCCTCGATTCGTTCTCTTGGAACTTTAGATCTATGTTACAATAAATTTTGAAGAACAACCCTTCAACTTATAATGCCTTAACAACCTAGGTGAAGTTGAGAAACATGCCGAAGATGAAATATATAACCTCCCTGAGCATCTAACAATGAAAAGGCGAAACTCAGAAGACAACTCTACTCAGTCGACTACTAGTATTGCTGAGAAATATTGAAGCAACAGAGCCAGGGGAGAAAAGGATCCACCCTTGAATGTACTCATTGCCTCAATGAACGCACAGCAACAAAGATGCAGAGGCAGGGGGCGAAAATGCTTCAAGTCGAAGATGATGAATTGCCTGAAAATTGTCCCAAGCAACAACCTCGATGCATTGCAATGTCGCCTCAGTCTAAGGGAAATGTAGAGATTGAAGTTTGTCATATTCAACGGAAAGATGGTGCTGTTGAATTTTGACAAATGGAAATGAATCCTTGTTACCTCATGCTGCCCCTGGAGGAAGGTATTTGGAATTCATCTTATGAAGCAAACCATAGGGTTGCGACAAACCAAGAATGTTCTGCAATAGAGATAGCCTCCTCACCATGTGCGTTATTTACCATACCACTGACCCCTCGAGGGTTCACTAATTTCTTCTTTTCCAGTTTCATTGTATTTCATCTGGATTGTTAATGATATTACTCTAACTCCTAGAGTGTTCAAGAATTGATTATTCTCACTTTCAATGCTATTTAATCTGTAGTAGCAAGGAAGGTGACATATGCGTATAATAGATTATAGATTAAAAACTCAATAAACAATTCAACATTCTATTGCACATGCCTAAAATATGCTATTAAACACTGCAATGAACAATGCTATTAAACCATCACTTCATTTAAATGAAGGATAAAACTCATTAGAATGGATTAAGAGTCTTCACTTTCTAAACCGTAAAGTCAACAATGGTTTGCAAAACCTTAGTCAAATCAGTTCAAAAGCTCATTTGAGGGAGTCACTCTTACTTCATTTCCTCCATTCATTCAAATGAGGAAAATAACTCATTCAAATGGATGCATCGTCCTAACTTTCTTTCTAAACCGTATAAACAACAACAGTTTGGAAAACCTTATTCGACTCAGTTCAATAACTCATTAATCCATTCATTCAAATGTTACAACTAATGCTAATGGATGCATCATCTCACTTTCTAAACCTGTACTCGGATACAGAGGTTTAGAAATCCTTAATCGAATCAGTACAAGAACTCATTCGATTGAGCCAATCAATTAAGCCGTCACTTAATTCAAATAAATAATAAAACCCCTTCGAATGGTTGCAGTGTACTCACTTTCTAAACCGAATCTGTGATCAACGGTTTAGAAGTCTATATTCGAATCAGCTAAATAACTCATTCGAGGGAGTCACTCTAACTTCAGTTCTTCCATTCATTTAAATGAGGGATACAACTAATTTGAATGGATGCATCGTCCTCACTTTCTAAACCATACTAGAATACGGCGATTTAGAAATCCTTAATCGAATTAGTAGAAGAACTTATTTGAATCGGTCACTTCATTCACATGAAGGATAAATCTCATTCGAATGGATGCAGCGTTGTCACTTTCTAAACCGCACTTGTGAACAACTGTTTGGAAATGCATATTCGATTCAGGTGAATAACTCATTCAATTGAGTCTCTCTAACTTCATTTCGTCGAATGTGGTCTATCACTTATTCGAATGAAGCATAGTTCTCATCAGAATGAGATCAGTGTCATCACTTTCTAAACCGTAACTGAAAAACATTTTGGAAACATCGATTTCTGGACCGCATTCTTTATGTTCGGTTTTAAAAGGTTTGGGTTTGGCATCTCTCATTTGGATGACAATCCTACTTGTCAAACTAACATGTAAAGCAATTATAAAGGTTTAGGGAGTTAAATGGCGTGGAGGATGACGTGGCAGTGTATCCTAGTTGGAAAACAGTCGTCACAGCTTCCATTGGCCTAAGTGAAAAGTTCAGCATTTTCTAAACTTCCGTGGCAAATATGGTCTTGAGAAAACTTCCAGATACACAATGCTCCAATGTGTGTACTTCCGTGGCAAAAATGCTACTTTACCCTTGAAAAGAAAAGCCGTGTAAGTTTTCAAGGAGGTGAATAAATAACATTTTCCGAAAATGCATGAATAATAATGTCTAAAAAAGCAAAAGGAACCTTTTTTTGAATATGCTAAGGAAACATATTTTGAAGTAATTTTGCATCATGTGGGGGGTTTTTAGAACCTCCTCAGGTGAAACTGATTATACTTCCGTATGAGGTTATGGGAACCTCCACAGGAAGTATAATCTAAAGTTTTTTTTTAGAAATTCCTCTTTTTCTTTAAGATTAAATAATTAAAGTTTTTTCTCTAAATTAAAAGTACCAACACCCATTAATGGAAAAAATATGATTTTAGTGAATTAAATAAAGGATTAAGGTGAAATTTTAACAACTAAATTTTCCGTGAGGAGCGTCTAGTATCATTAAGTTTCGGAAGGAGCAAAACTACAATAACGTTATAAAAGTGGTGCAGAAAAACAACACCATTAATTCAACCATACTTTCCATATGTGGGTCCCATGAAGTCAACTTTTTCCCTCTCTCAGTGCCACATCATCTCTTCTTCTTCATTTATTTCTCTTTCCCTCTCTCTCCTCCTTCTCTTCTTCTTCTTCTTCTTCTTCTTCTTCTTCTTCCATGCAAAAACCAGAGCGTGGGATATTCGACGATGGGTGAGCTACACGTCCCACACTCTTGATCTGCCTGTTTTTTTGTTTTCTTCTTTCACCCCTCCATTAACTGCAACACTTGCTCTAGCTCCTTCACAAAGTTAATGACGCCTCCTATATAGAAGCACGGTCCCCCTATTTCAGCTCACAGAAACAGGGGCCTTCTCTTCTTCTGCATGGAAGCCATGCTCGTCAGGGTTCCAAGATTAGGCGAATGAGTATGAGTCCTTGCAGCAACTATACGAGAAGGGATCCTGTGAGAAAACTACAACATCTAGTGCCATTATTATTTACTCTTATCAGAGTTTGTTGTGTCTCTCCCTACTCCTCACGGAGGACACACTACTTTTTTTAGTCAACATGGTATTGAGAGATACAGAGTGAAAGAGAGGATTGAGAGAGGGGAAGATAATCAAAGATTATGCTTAACTAATAATGGGATGCTGTAGAAGAAGAGTTTGGGGAAGGGGATGAAAAAACTTAGAAAGGAAGCATATAAGCTCAGAGATCATGGTGCAATTAGTTGTCACCGGATGTAGAAGCGCGTCTCCGGATGTATAAGTGAGTTCTATATCCAGTGACAGCCTCGCCAATAGATTAGTGTACTCTTGGAATGGAGATTTAGTGAAGCGCGTCTCCTTCCAAAACTCAGGTGTCAGGAACTTGACAACCGGGGCTAACTCAACAATCACGCTTGCATGTAAAACTTATGGGTACGTTTTAATGAATTCACCAAGCTTTAGCTTTGGAATCCCAATAATGGAACAGATCACATCAAGGTGGGAATTCTATTCACATGGGGGACCCCTCTCTGCTCTCTATTTCGGGGTCAATTTTTTGTTACTATTTGGAAATTTTGTTCATAGTTTCCAATGGAGATTCATAAATTCATAAAAGGGCATGTATTTGAGATTACCTATACTCATCAGTTAGATCAGGGATCTCAGAAATGTTTGACTCAGGAAGATGATGCAGGTGGAAAGTGCTCTCCCTATCCATGTCTTTGACCTCGTTTTGAATAGCATCTAGCCCTTTACTTGCCACTAATTCCTTAAACCTCTCTTCCATGCATTTCCTATCGTGTTCTTTGTTCAACCTCTCCACAATGTCCATAAAATCATGTGGGATTCCATGATCCACCAGCTACATAATTTATGATTTGAAAGCCAAATTAGAACCAAAATACCAACAAAGCCAAAAAAAAGGATCTAAATATAATAATAACTTAATAAAAACCCAGAAAGTTCTCATGAGGGAGAATATATGTGTGTATACCTAAAAGAATCCCTAGTTTTCACAAGCATCTTTGATCTTCCCCATGGTGGCCTTCCTCTCCTCACCATTGATCTTGTCCAAGTTGATAACTGGGAAGTTCAAGTTCTTTATCTCTCTCAGAACACACTTACTCTCTTTCTCAATAGCTTACATTGCTAAATGCAGAATAATGATTTGTGAGGGGTAGTATTTATAGGTGATAGTTTGGGGATGAGGACACAGATATTTAACATGAATAGATGTTGTATTAGAATGGTTGGAAATCATCTACGTTTTTACTGCACGCCTCTGGTTTTTACATGGAAGAAGATGAAGAAAATGGAGGAGAGAGAGGGAAAGAGAAATAAATGAAGAAGAGATGACGTGGTGCTGAGAGAGGGAAAAAGCTGACTTCGTGGGGCCCACATATGGAAGTAACGGTTGAATTAATGGTGTTTTTTTTGCACCACTTTTGTAACATTATGTGTATTTTTGCTCCTTTAGAAACTTAATGGTGCCAGACGCTACTCGCGGAAAACTTTGTTGTTAAAATTGCACCTTAACCCGTAAATAAAATCTCATCTTTAAAACACTAACTAAATGACACGCATTTCAACCCAAAAATATGTGGGCTTTGATCCATTTAAAGGGTATGTAGGCTATAGATTTTCCTCCTAGGTCAAGTCTAACCTTATAAACATTTTTCTCCTTTTCTTTTAATTATCATTTTTATTTTATATTTCTCTTAACAATTTTTTGTTTTTTTATTCTATTTTCCTCTTTCTCTTTTATTTTTCATTTTTCATTTTTTTTCATCTTTTTATTATATCTTTTTGTGAGTAAATAAATATTGCTTTCTATTATTTTTATTGAGTAATTAGAATATTCTTTTTAGGCCATGTTATTTTAAATAATAAACTTTAGATAACCGTTCTTATAAATAGGTGCTATGGGGTGCCTAACATCTTCCCCATACACAATCAACTACTGAACTCTATCCTATTCTCTTAGACTATATTTTTTTTTTGTAAGAAAAGAGGTTTCCAAAATTACACTTTAAAAATTTTGGTGGCGACTCATAATCTCAAAATTTGGACCCCACAATATGTGTGTTGTGTAACCTTAAAAAATCTTTTCAAGCCTCTTCAACCATTCTAGCGCTTCCACCGCATCTAGCTTTCCCTCGAACATCGAAGGGTTAAATTTCCTGAAGCTAGCCCAAACATTAGCAATGGATGTGGTGTGGGGCTGAACTTGAGAACTGCTGCCACCTGTAGATTCAAGGCCTATACGGTTGCCACTCTTAGATTGGTGGTCACTAAGAGTTCCCTCATGTCCACCACATTGACCTCTCAATTATACTAATTCATCCTCATGCTTCTTTACTGTTCGATTAAGATCTAGGATCAGATCCCGTAACTCTAGTAAGATCGCGTTGCCATCTTAGCGAGGAGGACTATTTTGATGAGGAACGGGGTTAGAATTAATCCTTCGAGTGTTCACCATTCTCCCCTCCTTTGAAGAATACCACAAGGTTATCAAATGTGTTAAGAAAATAAGCAAACAGATTCTAACTCTAAATAAAAGGAAGTGCACATGCTATGATATTTAATTTGTCATGCCCTCTAAAAGTATAAAGAAGTCAAATTTCCAAAAACATTTATTCAAAACGTGCTTATAAACTAGCACAGAATGTTGTGACTCTGATACAAAAAATGTAACACCCCAAATTTTGAACAAACATACTTAACGAAATTTTTGCCATGTGTAAATAAAAAGGATTTTCAACATCAATTCTTTAAAACATATCATCAATCCGGCCAAAATACATATCACTAATAGCAATCCAAAGCCTCCCAAAATATCAGAGTAAATAGAAATACATTGCGGAAGTCTTAGAGTTATGACAATTTAAAATTATAGCATATGCCAACAAGGCTCATTCCATATGTGCATTCCCTTACTAGAACAATCACATGAAAAATGTTGATATAACAGGGTGAGATTCCACACCCCAATAACTACTAAAAGTTTATACCACACACAAGCAAACGGCATAAATTAAAAATGAAGAACTAATGTATAATTACATTTATATATATAAATCATCAAATAAACAATTTAATATTTTTTTTATAATTATACAACACACAATCAACATCACAAATAATGCATAATAATGCAATATGCAACCACCCTTATATCACCATCCATCTTATTTCACCGACTGGAGTCATAGGCTAACACAGTCCAATGAAAACTTATCCATGTAACTGGATTGTCTCAAGCTTACCAGTTTCTTAAGTTACACCCAACCAAAGGTGTAGGGTTCAAGTCTGGACTATAGCTCCCCTCCTTAAAAGAAAACTAAGGAGGTGTCACATGTCACACAATTCCAATGCAATCTTGGCAAAAGGAAAAACAGGGGTAGAGGGGCCTTGCAAATGCCATACACTGTGCACTGAGTAATGGCTTATCACGTAATAAAATCTCATCATACATATTTCTCCTCCATACACCAAGCCAATCACAATGCAACCGCCCTGACAATTATAAGAATTTTCATGCCAATATATATTAAAAACTTTAAACATTTACATTTTTATAATTTAATCCAAAAATGCATAAAATATAGTTAAATCACAATTTAACTATATGCAGTTCACAAGTATATGGTAGAATATTCAGAGTTATATGTTACTCCCTAGCTTATAAGTAAGCATACAAAAGTCACTTCAAGGTTCTCAATGAGAGTCTACAAAAATCACACATGATAATTTCTATCAATATACTAATTAACCTATTCTACAAATTGTTTCAAAGTTAATCTAAATGCATAAGGTTACCATTTACACCCATATATTAGTCAAAGATATAAGTTACCTTATTTATTCATATAAGACAAATATATGTATATATTTTGTATGATTTAATCTCTTTTATAATCTTACAAGTTGTTTGGGATGAAAGAAATAATGATAGTAGTAGTAATAAAAGTGGTAGTAGTAACAGTAATATTATTATAATTGTTTTCATTTAGATAATTTGTAAGTAATGCATTATTATTTTATTTTATGACAAAAATGATAATTATATTAATAAATATAATAATAATGATAATACAAAAAAGAACGCACATACCAATGCATATTAATCTATATGCATGTCACCGTACTGAGGCTTTCTTTTCATTTTATTATTATTAAACCAAATAAAATCCACCCACCTCACACACATATACTTATATACACATAAAATTGTACTTATAAAACAAATAATGAAAGATAATGAAAAAGAAACACATAAAACTACATGTTGACCCCCTTTTACGCCTATACACACCTATACACAAATATACATATAAATGCATGTTATATATATTTTAAATCAAATAAATGCACGCATGCATCCCCCACATGCACTCACACACACAAGTGTATATATACATATATAACTATTTTATTTTTATTTTTTTTCTATTTAATAATAAAATGAGCAAAACAAAAAACAAAACTGAAAATATGGTTTGCAGCAAGCACACATAAACATATATGTGTGTGTGTGTGTACACCTATATATAAAACTATATATTTTTTAAGAAAAGGAAAAAGAAAAAAGGAGAAAACACACATATTTATATATACTCTCACACATATATACCCACATATGCACATGCATGTCAGGGGCCTTTCTTAGCCATTTGTTTTATTTTTCAAAGAAAATGTGCACAGGCAACTTCTCAAGCACACATATACATGCTCATACCCATAGGTATTTACATATATATTTACAAATACACACACATATATACATAACTTCTCAGCACATATAACAGTACACCCATATTCATATGTATTTCCAAATATATATATATATATGTATAATTTTGGTGGTACAAGAGTGACTAATATTGATGGTCATGACAGCTAGAAACAAGTACCCCACTAGTTGATATTGTAGGCTATAGATGCATAGCAAAATGGCAGAAGAGTTAGGCAATGAAATGTTGTACTAAATGAAAGGTTTCTTAATTAATGGAAGAGAGAGGGGAAAGAAGGCAAAATAAACAATCCATAACTGTAGCGCGAGCATACCTTACACAAGAATCGCTGTGTATCACTGGTGGAAGCCGAAATTAAGGGTTGATAAGACGAGCACAATAAAAGGAGAAACTATATCGTCGGCAGAAAACTGAAAGAGAGCAAGAAAGCACTGGTACTGTAGCGGCGTACTAAGGTGAGTTTACTGTAGCGGTGGAGGGGAATGCTTTATATAGAGATAGTTTTAGTGTTAGGGTGTTATTTGAATAAAATAATTTTTTTAAAATGAAAATAATATTAATATTAATGATAAAATAAGGGACTGTTATTTAGACCTTATTATTATTTTGTTACTTTTTTAATAATAAGATAAGATTACACCTATAATTAAATACCTTTTAGGAGGGATTTTATTTTATGTTTTATTTTTCCTTCATAGAATAAATATTCAAAATTCCATATTTATTTTAAATGTTAATTTATTTATTCTCTTTGACTAAATAAAATCTAAACAATAACTAATTATAAGTCCTAAAATTATGGATGTTACATGTTATAAAATGGAAAAGTTAGAGTATAGAAAGCATGACAAGACAAGAAATTGGAAAAGAAAGTAAATGATCATTTCTTATTCATTTGTGATTTTAGGTGCCAATGCCTTGTACATTGCCTTTATTTATAGGCACTCAATCATTAAAGTATATGCATGTGGTTACAAAGAAATAAAGGTAAGCATAATGACATTAACCATAAGAAACTCCTCACAAGTCATTCACTAGTTTATAGGGTTTATATCATTAAGCAAAAGGAATCATTAGAGTTGTGTGTTATGGATGTTTACAACACTCTCTCTTGGATGTCCTAAAAAATATTGTCTTATTAAAACTTTTCTAGAAAAAACCCAGTGAGACAAAAACACAATAAAGGGAAAAGATTACACATTATATATTAAAGCCTCCTCATTAAAAACCTTATCAGAAAAACCTTGTAGGAAAAAACCTTAGTTAAGGAAAAGAATACAACATGATATGACTCATCCTGATAGCTTTTACTCCTCGTGATGGCAACATCACGTTTTGTCATTGTATTTCGATTTACTATTATATTGGTTTCTCTAGTGGTTTATTGCCAAGAGCTCTCAAATGTATCCTCCTTTTAGCCAAACTATGAATGATGCATTATTATCATATCTTCTGGATATCTTGAATATTTCATATACTTTTCATTTGCCTTATACACCATGAAAATCACAAAAAAAATGTTATCATGAAAATAACCATGATATATCCTACATCCATATACTCAATTTATTCCAAACAGAATGATCTCACATAATATTTTTCATGGAACTATTATATCAAATCTCAGTTTTATTATCTATTAATGTAACAACAGAAACTTAATCACAGCGTAATATAATAATGAAATAAATATATACAACGTTTAGTCCATTAAATTCATTATATTTTGTAGATAAAATCATAATGGCAAAAAATTATGATTTTACAATTACTAAGATATTTAATAATTCAATCTGTTGGTCAAGTAAAATGCAACATTATTTATTTTCAATATATTTTTTATGTGTCAAATTATATATATACTCAAAACAGTTTTATATATAATGATTTTCTTATATATACTTCTAGCATATTAGATCCTTTATAGTTCTAATGTAAATTTCAATGTTCGCTAAGACATATACATATGATTTAACAATATTTAATAGACGCATGTTTTATTTTCTTATACTACCAGCCTAGTAATGTATACAAAGATTATTGCATCTACCACAAAATAATACACCTCACTATAATCATTATTAGACCTTTAGTAAAATCTTTATTTTCACATTGACGTTCATATGTCCCATTACAACTTAATATTTCATATACGTTTCGACTATTGATCTATAATTCTCACATGTTAAAATAATGTCATCACAAATCTTTTCCCCTTTTCATTTTATCTTGGCTAATAATTTTCCATCTACTGTATACAAAAAATGTATCTATAAGATCCTCGTTTGACCACACGATATTTTATCAAAATTGTTGTTGACAACTTTATCTTCTTGGTTCCATTTTCTCATTGCAACATATCTTATAAAAATCTTAATATTACTTTTCAAGTATTTGAACATCTCTGGAGGTTTTTCAATTAGTTATGCTTGGCCTCTTTTGGAGTGCTAGACTCATCAATGTGGTCATCTTAATGATATACTCCTATTTATCCAAGATAATATATATTTGGGACTAATATGTATATCATACTTAAGACATGTCTCATTTTTATTTATACTAATTGGAGCATTTTAGCTAAAATATGAGATTTACTTATACTCATTTAAATCAGTAATAGCAACTGAAAGATATTTTGTAATATTTTATAAAGGTAATATTTAATGAACTTCTGGTTTATATTGTTATATTTGAGAATCTACATTTGATAGTATAATGGTCAATATGTTTTCCTTTCCCGCTACTCAATTTCTCTCTCTCATGTGAAAAAGCTTTGTCAAATTACAATAAACTTATAATGCAATACAAGTTTCATAAAGCCCATTTGTTCTCTTTAGAAACACCATTTAGTTTCATTTAGAAACAAACAAAAAGGAGAATTGAGTCTAACATTTACTCTCATATATGTGCATTATGGTCAATCAATAAAAGGAAACACTGCATATTCAAACCTTTAAGATGGAAAATTTGGATCTTGACCAAAAGCCAATTTTGCTGGAAGAATTGGGTTGGCTTGACGTATACAAATGTTGAAATACATCAAATCAAATATGCCAACACTGTAGTGAAAATATTGTTCTCATAAATATTGATCAATCTATTTATGGAGCCTTTCATAAATGATTTATGGATCGTATAATCTGGAAATTGGGTACTATTACAACAATTTTGTAAACTTCAGGTTGTAAACTAATTATAATCATACATTTAACCATATTATATATGTATCTATCAAATTTATTTCCAGTCAAATGGGCTCATATGAGTGTAATATATTTTTAGAAATGTAGAGATCCATTTCAAATAATAATTAGTAATATTCTCACAATCAATTTTCTTTGAGAACAAGCAACACATGATAACTCTTGAATCATTTAGTATGTTGGCTATTTGTGAAGAATCTCTTATTCATTAATGAATGTTAATATATAATTTTTCAATAATTATTGTAACATATTTTTTACTTAGACGATCAAACAAGTCATACTGACAACTGTAACTAATTTTCAATTTCCATGGTATATTGATTTAAAATCTTGATATGACATCCATTTTTGAAAGATCAAAAGCTTATGTGAAGCATATGAGTATGACTTCATCCAAAATTAGTTCACCCTTGTATTCTAATTAGGGATGAGCAACAGGTGAGACAAGTTGGCTAGATTTCCAACCTATAGCATTCCCGTTTATTTTGTAGCTGGTTCATGCTAACCCATAACCCTGTATAAACTTGTTTAAGTCTTAAATAAGCGGGCTGGTAAAATCCAGTAGGGTTTTAGCAAGTTATGATATGAGCTAGCCCATTTATGTTTTTATTTTTTTTAAAAAAAATCCTCCCTAGAACTCAAGGGAAAGATGAGAGGAAACCAAAAGAAATTAAAAATGCTCAACAGTGTCATTGTAGGTCGCATGGAGATGGTGCTCCAGTGAGTGGCAGTATTCAAGGGAGATGACAATGGAAGGCAAATAAGAGGCCATGGAAGCACAAGAATCATAGAAGATGAAAGAGGAAGAGTGGTAGTAAATGAAGCTTCCGCCGTGGTAGTAGATCAAGACTAGGAGTTTAGGGGGAGTAAGAGGGGGAGGGAGGTGTTAAGGGTGAGTTTGAGAGGGAGGAAGGTGTACCATGGGGAGGTTGGTTCATCATTGTTGATAGCAAAAAAAAAAAGTGAAGATTAAAGAATATGGAGAATGGGAGATAAGAGAGAAAGAATCAAAGAAAATAAAAGGGGTGAGAAGGTGATGCTAAACAATGGAGAGAAAAGGAGGAAATTAGAAGTTAGGTTTCTTACGTGAGATTTAAAATTTTATATAAATATTAAAAAGTATAGAGTGTCATTTTTACTTGCAAGACTCGAAGCACATACCTTTTATATTGATGAAGTAGCTTATCTACCACTAAACTAAAGCGTTAAATTTATTATATAAATAAGATTATTAATATATTATAACAGAATCTATAAATTTTAGAAATTATAAATATATACAGGTGGGCACAAGCAGCCCAAGATTGAACCATAGCCTACCCATTTATTTCATGACCTCATCTTGTTTAAACCCACTTATTATAAGTTACTTTTGGGCTGACTCAAAAGGGCAATTTTTTCTTTAGGCCCAAGTAGGTCCACCAGGCCATTTGATTAGCCCTAATTCTAATGATCTATCCGTCAAGTGTGTAATATGATTATGACTTCCTTATTCAAGTGCTTTATTGGAAGTTCAAGTGTTTCCTAGCTCATATACAATTGTGGATTTCAATTCAATTGAGCTATTAATGAACCAAAGTTTTGATATCAATCTATAGGTCATAATTTTTATGAGAAATTCTTTTTCTACCTATAAAATTTATATTTGTCTTTCAAGAACTAAATCAATTCTCTAATTAATTCTTTAGGAACCATATCAATTTTGTAACATATAGTTCTTCAAGAAAAAAATTGATTGAAATATGAGTAACGTATAGTGATTATCACTATACGTTACTCATATTTCAATCAATTTGTTTCTTTTGATCCATATTAAAAGTACATAGTGTTTCTCAAATCAAATACATATTGTGACATCTCAAATCTTATTAATTGAATTTAAAAAAAATAAGAGAAATTCAAAGAAACCTATAAAGTAAAACCAAAATACATACAAAGATTGTATACAATGATTCAATGATGTTTGGGTGATTGAAGTAAAGTGAATAAAATTTGAGAGGAATATGAAGACAAATTCATTAACATATCACAATACATTATAATGAATAGTTATAATATTTATAATTTGAACAATATGAACAATGCAGTAGAAGCAAGAGAGAAATGTAGGAGATGAGAAGTGGTAGAGAATTCTCGTTCATGATTAATAATAATAGAAAGTCAAAGAAAAATAGTAAACATAAACACTTAACATATGATATCATAAACTAATCTGATACAATAAATTATGTCTCAGAGATTATTGATTAAGTTAAACCTCCTTAATAAAATATGTAAGCATTCATACTACAATATTTTATTTGCTTAAGTGCTAAAGTAAAAGGGAAAAAAATTGAGAGGAATGTAAGACAGATAATAATATTTAATATATTGTTATTGTTATACATAATAATGAATATTCATTATATTTATTTTTCACATCATCTCAAATATATACAAATTCATAAATTTGACTTGTAATATAAGCATTTCCCCCCTTTTTTGCAAGGGTTCAAATACCAAAATAAAAACGAAATTGCAATTTATTTATATGCTTTCTAATAATGAAACGTTCGGGAACTAAATAAAACTCTATACATTTGTGATGGAAAAGCAAGGTCAATAATGAAAGAAAGCACCTTAATATCCTGTATGAGTTCAGTATTTGAAGGAAAATATGTGAAACAGAAATGTTTAGAAAAATAGAGACAACATTTTGGAGCTTGATATGGTAAACTCGGTTAATACAATATCAACAAGCTTGTTTAATTCCAATATTTACACACTCATATATTTCATATTATATCATTCAGTATTAATCTATGAATAATATTCATACCCAACCCTATGCATAATATATTTAAATTTGAAAATGACCAATAGTTACTTCTTATTCTATTTGATTGTATATTACTCATAAACAATTATCAATAACACATAAAATTTCGAATACTTATGAAAGTTTGCACAAATTAATCACAATAAATAGTAAAAAATAAATAGCATGTAGCCTTCTAAGCTTATGTGTATCTTCTTTTGGATTTTCAATAATTTTGAACATCTTTTTCCACAACTTAATATTTTAGGCATTACGATCACCTTTAATATTTTTCATAATGTTCCATGACCGTTTTGGCTTCATAATCGTTTTGGCCTTATTTTGAATGGATTAGTACATATTTGTTTATATGACTTCTAGTCATATTGTAACATTTTCTTATAATTTTGATGACCATGGGAATATTTTTAGTTCAACAAATATGTCAAGACTTGACTTTCAATTGTCAAGCTTTCCAATATAATATGATTATGATCGTTTCTCTACTCACATATGTGTTTTATTCTTTCAATAGTATATTATCAATGTTTTTATGCATTAGTCTTCAGGACTAAAGCACAAATCTTTTAAGGGTTAAAGTGCAAAATTACCTCGGAAGAAGTATCCACAGGGTGTCCGAAAATTTTTTGAGGGGCAATGTTGCCCTGAAAGTATTGAAAATAGTGTAATGTTGCCCTCTCCATTAGTTTGACTATTAAAAGGGTTTTGTTTGACTAACAAAAACATCTGTCACTCTATTATTGGTTTATAACCACATTCTCTCTCATCCTCTCACCTGCATGCTTATGGCATTTCTTCTCTCTCTCTCTCTCATCTCTGATTCTCCAGTTCCCTTTCTGAGAGAGAATGGTCATTGATGGAGAGAGAATCCTAAGACTGATTGGTAATTAGTATACATGTCAGGGATAATAGCGAATTGGTAATCAATCTCTCATGAATTACTTGCCATAAGAAAATTTTTACCTTTTCAAAGACCAGCTAACACCAAAGTTTATGCTATACTGGATTAACCACCTCATCAGTTGGTTTGGCCAAGAACTCATAAGCATATTTAACAAAGAAAGTGCCATATGGAGATCATCACAAACTAAAGCCATCATCCCTACCATTTGAGGGGGGTTTGGTTAGTAGAACAGAGTTAAGGATATGTGGAGGGAGAAAATGCTCTCATTCCTTGGTATCCTACATTCCGTTTGGGAGGACAAAATCTGACACCTAATCTTTAGGGTTGATGTGATTTAGATTTCGGGTAGACAAACTTATAAGGGTTTATCCAAAGAGGTCCATAAGTCCCACCAGATTTTGGTAGATAACCCACTATTGACCTTCCTACCCTCTCCTGGGATGAACAACTTCTAGACTTTAGTAATAGCTTTCCATGTGAGGGAATTGGTGGTTCTTTGGAGGATAGTTGGAAACGCTTGCTCTCCACAGTTGTTCTTGGTTTAAGAAATTGGACCCATAGACTGTTCAGCTGAGTAATCATGGCCCATTAGAGTTTCATAATGAAACTTTTTTTTGCAACTCCAAATTTTTTATGTCAAACATTTTCTTGTGCTTTGTAAGTTGACTCTATGCAATCATGTGCATTTTCCTTCTATTTTCATCTTGCGACCACAATAATTTTTAGCTGACTTTTTCAATATCCTGGAGGGCTCCTTTTAGCAAGAGAACTGATTGCATTTGGTAGGCAAGAAAAGCTTATATTACCAATTTGATAAAAACTGTTATGCCAACCATGGTTAATTATTTTCCCTTCAAGGACAAAAGTTTCAATCTAACATTCCTTGTTATATGACCAAAAGTTGCTTTGACTACTCACTAGTGAATAAGGGGAACACCAAGGTATTTACCTAGATTGGTAGCGGTTTTAATTGCCAACACTTGACTCAAGTTCGAGGCTCTGCTAAGGTTAACATTCTTAGAAAAATATGCCTTTGACTTGGATAAGTTTATCTTGTGTCTAAAGATCCCATAAAATCTTGCCATAACATGCTTAATAACTCTAATTTGTCCTACGGAGGCCTTAGCGAAAAGAAGGTTATCGGCAAACAACAGATGAGATATGTTAGGACCACTATTGGGAAATTTCATAGGTTTCCACCTATTTCTCCAGAATTCAAAATTGATCAGGTGTCACAATTTTTTCATACAAAGGACAAAGAGGGGATTCCTTTAACAAATGTTGCGATGATCATGAAGTCCTGCCTCCCACAAGGTGTGAACTCAGGGCCCTCCATACTGTTCCATAGAATTCTCATGGAGGCAGTACTAACACATCTTAAATTTGATGAACTAAATGATCAAGAAGTCCTGCCTCCAGCAACGTGACCTCCAAAAATCCCCATTCAAGTCTATCATAAACCTTCTCCATATCCACTTTAACGAAAAACATAACCTTTCCTCCCTGACTTAGATTACATAAGGTGAATGGCTTCTTGGGCAATGATGGTATTATCACAACTTAACCTAGTTGCGATGAAACTACTCTGCTTATGCCCTACCAAGTCATCCATAATGGATATCAATTTGTTGGCTAAGAGTTTCATTAACACCTTGAAGTTAACATTGCAAAGGAAGATGAACCTTAGGTCCTTTAAAGTAGTGGGTTTGTCCATTTTGGGAATAAGGACGATGTTACCCATTTTGGTAATAAGGACAATGTTGGTTTGGTTGACTTTCCTAATGGATGAAGGGTCTATAAAAGCTCACTTAACCAAGTCACAGACCTTATACTCAACAACTTCTTATTGAGTCTGCAAAAAGTGGGCTTGAAACTCATCTGCTCTAGGGACTTTAAAAACTCCTATAGAATAGGCTGCATTTTTTATATCAATATCAATCACTTCCTTATGGAGAGACTCGAGTTGAGAGGTTTGCAATAGGGGAACTCATTAGGCCAAATGAGTCTAGACGAGGCATCATGGTCCTTAGTATATAGGTCCCGATAATAATTACTAGACATGGTTTTCAAATCATCGAGATCATGAACTCAAGCTCCAATATCATCCTTCAAAGTAGGGATTTCTTGACACCTTCACTTGATAATGGTGGAGGCATGAAAATACTTTGTATTTCGATCTCCCCCTTGGAGCCAATAACATCTAGATTTTTTAAACCAAAGAAGCTCTTCTTGCATGATTAGTTTATTCTACTCCTCTCAGAGATTCTTTTCCAACTTGTACAGGCCAATAGGAGCACCCCTGTTTTTGTTGACCTCTATTCCTTGTATTCTCCTTATAATCTCTCCTTTCCTTTTAGGAATGCTAAAATTGAATTCGCATGCCAGTCAATGACATACTCTTGAAAGCTCTACATCCCATCAAACTAGTCTCTTCCCCCAAGCATTATCCATAATTTGTTGGGCAATCTCCAAAAGGGCATGCCATAGCTGGGTCTGCTTCTGGTAAGTCATTTCTCCATAGATAAAGGATGTGAAGAAAATGTGATTAAGCTTCTAGTTATGGATTTGATAGTGTGAAAGCTAGGCATTGGAGATAATATAATCAAATTTAAAGTCAAAAGTATTCCAAAGAATCCAAATCCCTCTAAAGTAACCCGAAACCTTAATTCTAATCCAATGAGAGAAACCTAGGCTTTGAATCATGTTATCCGCATGCTCACCACTGATTCCAGCTCATCCAAGAAAAGAAATCAATTCCATTTTTTAACCAGATTCTTAATGAGGATAGGGAAGGTCTTACTACCCACCCCCTACAATTTCAAATTGCAATAATCATTATTTATACAAACAAAGAGGGGATCAGGTACTCACTAAGTAGCTCCTGTTTCTGGCATGAAATCAAAATAATCAAGATGATCCTCATCCTCAAAAGTTGCTGTCACATCCTCAAAACTGCCAAGTCTTGGCATCCTCCATTCACTATTTTCTCCTTCAGCCTTCTATTGTTGGATCGGGAGGCTTTGGTTCCAAACCTTCAGGCAAGCAACAAGTCTTAGGCTCCTCATCCTCTGTCCTATTTGTACTTACATCCCTATTCAACATTTTAGGTAATTATTGATATTCGAGTTGAGTTGGGGAAGCTCTTCCATTTTTTAAGAACATTTACTAAAATCCATAATGTTTTTTAGCAAGAGAACCATTATAAAAATGATATAACTTTTGGTCATCTAATCACAAATTTAAAAATATTATGACTGCTGGCCATTTTTATGAAATTAGAATAATACTATAACAAAATAAATTAAGCAATCAAATATAAAAAAATATTATTTTGTCATGCCTTCGAGGACAACTTGCAGAACGAATAAAAGAAATGTGAAAACCAAGATAACAATAAGAGACCAAGTGGACTGAATTCCCGGTCTGGTGTCTGCTGGGATTTTAGCTTTTTCTTGACTGATTGAGACTTCGAGAGATCTGTCGCCGTCCTTTGCGGCTGCAAGTGGGAGATCATTCTTCTCTGTCTCCTCTAAGGTAAGTAATTCATTGAACTTGACCGCCATTGCAACGTCCAATTCAGGCAGCTTGTTTCTGTTGATTCATTTCCGATTCGCCGATCTTCGCAGCTAGCTCCACTCTGGTTAGTTTTTAGTATTTTCAATTTGTTTTCTTTCCTGGAAGTTTGAGGGAGTAGGAGGTTGGAATTGAAAATTGTCGTATTGAATTTATGTGGTCCTTCTGTGCACTCTCTCCCCTAAATATTTACCAGTTGGTTTTATAGGCGAAGCTTGGTGTCGGTCTGCATGTATTATCCTCGTACCTCCACATAGCGTCTTGTCTGAAATTGGTTTTAAACGAAAACCCATTTAATTTTTTGTGCGTGTTTTGGGTCATAAAAAACAAGCTTTTTGTGCTTGTTGATTTTAAATTAAGACTGTTGATTGAGGAAAGCTGAAAAAGTTCAAGGGGAGGGGACCTGCATCCCTGTTTGAAGGAATTATAGAGACTTTCGGGCTGCTGTAAATCAAGATATATGTGAAGAAGAGTTTGAAGGGGCTTGATTGTAGATATATTCGGGTTTTAAAAAAAATGCATTCATCCTTCGGATTTGCTCAACCGTTAGGATGGTTTTAAGATCTATACCAAGCAGTAAGAATGATAAGGGCATGTTACACCTAAAAAAAGAACTCTAAAAGCATATTTTGAGATCATCCGGAAGATCCAAGCCTGTATTGGTATCGGTGTTTTTCAAATTACAAGGTATGACCGGTAGTTTTGCATTGCATGCTGTTGCCATCGATAATACTGGTTGGCATTATGCATCTCTATTATAGAGTTTCTGGTTTATCCTTATCCAGCATGGCCTTCTCTTTTCTCTATCATTGTTGTTCCGCACGCTAATGCTAGTAACTATTAAGGGAAACTTGATAATTGGATGCTGAACTGGAATTGCCCCATCAATATGCCCCCCGGGGGGGGGCATATAACCATTATTATTTTTTTCCCTCCATTTCTCCATCTATTTGATGCTAATTCTTTACATATTCAAATGCAGTTATGTAAAAGAGGAAAACTTTCCGTCATTGATTCACAATGGAATCCTGCAACTGTATTGAGCCACCACCAGGGGATGAATTGTTGATGAAATATCAATATATTTCAGATTTCTTCATCGCCCTTGCTTATTTTTCAATCCCTCTAGAACTGATTTACTTTGTAAAGAAATCAGCTGTATTTCCTTATAGATGGGTACTTGTTCAGTTTGGTGCTTTCATAGTTCTATGTGGAGCAACACATCTAATAAATTTATGGACCTTCACAGTGCATTCAAAAACTGTGGCAGTAGTAATGACCACTGCTAAGTTTTTAACTGCTGTGGTATCATGTGCAACTGCCCTTTTGCTTGTACATATCATTCCTGATTTATTGAGTGTCAAGACCAGAGAGCTATTTTTGAAGAATAAGGCTGCAGAGCTTGATAGGGAAATGGGCTTGATTCGCACACAAGAAGAAACTGGTCGACATGTTAGGATGCTCACTCATGAGATTAGAAGTACTCTGGATCGACACACCATACTTAAAACAACTCTTGTTGAACTGGGTAGAACTTTGGCACTAGAGGAGTGTGCATTATGGATGCCAACACGTACTGGGTTGGAGCTCCAACTTTCCTACACATTGAGACAGCAAAACCCAGTTGGTTATACAGTACCCATCCATCTTCCTGTGATCAATCAAGTATTTAGTACCAACCGGGCTGTCAAAATTTCACCAAACAGCCCAGTAGCCAGAATACGGCCTCATGCTGGAAAATACATGCCTGGGGAAGTAGTTGCTGTTCGAGTACCCCTCCTACATCTTTCTAATTTTCAAATTTATGATTGGCCGGCAGTTTCATCAAGCTATGCTTTGATGGTCTTGATGCTCCCATCAGATAGTGCGAGACAGTGGCATCTCTATGAGTTAGAGCTGGTTGAGGTTGTTGCTGATCAGGTAAGCTTTATTTTATTGACTTTCTTTTTTAATGCATTTTTAACTCCATGGCCTTAATCTTTGTATTTGATGAGCCCGGCAACACGAGGGAAGGGCTGGTGTACAAGAGAAGGGGCCCACAACAGGGGCACACTGCCCAGACAAATGATATGGGCCTGACCAAATATGTCCAGCATAGCGAGGCCCAAGAAGAAGAGGGAGTTGGTTCAGTTATCTAGGGTTGTGTGCATTAGGAAGAGACAAGTGAGAAATTACTGTAGCAAGGGAGAGACTCTGGCCTCTCTAACGCCAGGGAAGCTATTTTCATTCTTGTTTTGCTTCTTCTTTATTTCCTAGGATCACACATTGTCAGCTAGTCAGTTTTGTGATTCTCCAACTCCTCATTTGAGGAGTTTGTATTGGCTGACT
>JANTPZ010000254.1:0-11639 GCA_025593235.1 Vachellia pachyceras | reverse complement strand
ATGGATTTCGTCCCAATTCCATTTTAGCTAGATATACCGAAATTCGGGGAGTTCTCCATTCTCCGCAAGGGGAGCTTTTGACTGAACACACCTATAACTCATACGTCACTCAGATAAGGGAACGTGGCAACCGACAAAGCGTTCCCTATCGGCGGATTATAAGAGCCATCCAGAACGATGATCTCTTTTTAGAACGATGATCTTCAACTTGTATAACACTTTCAATTCTGTTTCTCAACAATTTCTTCCAATTCATTTTCGTCCCCCATCGATCAGTTGAAGTCACGGAGACTCATTTCTCAGTTCGGTTGTCTGAAGGGGCAGAAATTATTCGAGAAAAATTACTGAGAAACTGGATTGAAAGTTACTTTTTAAAAGATCAAATTATGTAGTTATTGTTTCATTTCAGAAAATAGTAATTCGCTCATTGTCCATAGAAAGGGGCACCAGTTCTGTATCAAAATGCTGGTCTTGACATATATTTACAACTGCACCAACTTCAGCACATTAAGATGAGACATAGGCCGTCTTTTCAATCAATGGCCATTCCCTGTTTCTGCACTGGCATAAATTCAGCAGTTAGATTTAGATCAATGGTCAAACTGGCAAGCACAGAACCTAGCATGTAATATAGACTTGGTCAATGAATAGCATTATTCAAATGTGAAACAAATCTCAATTACATAGGGAGCTTAAACGATATTTCTATTTCATGTTACTAGAAATATGGAGCATCAAAATCTTAAACCGCCCTACTCATGAATTGGAATCTTAACCCCCATCATTTTGACAATCACATCTAGGATGCGAGAAAAAACGCAAAGTTAGCAGAACTTGCTTAAATCAGCCAAGCAATTTATCCTGAGTATATTGAAATAAATGAATCGAGTTTGCACAAATGCCATTAGATATTTGACATGTAATATAACCATCAAATACAAAATATAAAAAGTATAGGGAGTCAAACTGTTCACAAGTTGTGAATACGGCTTATTTTCAACTGCATACGAATGTAAAGGGGTTCGCTCTAGATGATTTAGAAAGACAAGGGCTTCACACCAAGTGAATATTCTTAGGTAAAACAGATGTTAACTGAATGCAGCATATGACTTCATGAAAAAGAATATTCTTAGAAGTCCTTGTTCTGGGATAAGGATACTTCAGAGAAGGATGGGCTTCCACCAGCAGTTGATAGATAACGAGGAAAAGGAGGTTGCTGAGTTTTGGTTGATTTATGTAATCTTTAGAAAATACATTCAGAATTAGTATGGAGGATAGAGTGGAGAACGAGATCAGATTGAAGTCAATCTTGTCCTGATAATATTCACCATGAGAGACAACATAGGGAAGAGATGATCATTTGGTGAGATGTAGATAGTGAACAAGGTAAGGAGACAGAGAAATGTGTGTTTAAAAATCACACTTTTAGAGTTCAAATTTATCAGAAAACTGATACGGGATAACAATGATATTCCTTGAAGTTCAAACGACAAGGATGCCAACTGATAAAGCCTGAAACCCTTATGGCAGGTAAAGCCTGTTTACACAAAATTACTGGATGAACGAACATAAACACTGATCAAAACACAAAATTCTCATTTAAATCCAAAGTTAACCTTTGCCAGGTGAAAGAATTATAGTGTGCCTGTTCGAGAACCACGTTTGGGTTTATAGAATGTATTTTAGACCCAAAAGTCCGTTAGCTTGTAGCTCTAATAATTGATAACCCCTCCTTTGAAAATACATTCTGGGCAAAAAACTCCTTTTAACAGAATAAATGCACTCTGAATTTAACATTTATTCAAACATAAATGCATTCTGCCAAAATGCAACTGACTAAAATGCATTTTCCCAATGGTTTCCCAAACGGGCACAGTCATTACCAACTTACAAACTGTAGAGAAGCCATCCTCCAAGGAAATATCACCAAAAACCTCTAATTAAAGAGAAGAACATAAGTGATAACTTAATAGCGGTAGCACCAATAGATAAGATAGAATGTTTTTTACTTGAAAAAGTTCAAAATAAGAACACTCACCTTATTGCCAAGGCTACCTCTTGTGCAAGAGCTCCTGCTCTAAGGGCTCAAATTCTTTTAAATTATTAATTACATGATGAATTTTCTCAGACAGCTTTTTATTGTGCTCTTCGACAACTTTCATAAAAGCAGTTAGCTGTTCTTGATATGTAGCACACAACCGCTTTTTATTCCGAAGCTCTGCCGTTAATTCCTGTATTCTCTTATCCTTCTCATCCTAAAACAGTGATAGAATAGAACTCCTTGATTCAGGACATGATTGCAAATTCATAAACTTTTCTAGGTTGGTAAGGAGAGACAGATTATGCTACTTAATTGTGCAAATTAATTAACAGTATAAAGAACACATGCAATAACATCTGCTTCGTATGTCCACAATAGAAGAATTGATAAATTAATCGGATAAGCTAAAAAGAAATCCCAATATTGTCTAAGCAAATAAGACTTGCCCAACGAAATATAGGGTAAATTGCTACTAATCAGTTTTTGGTAAATATATCCTAATATTGTCCAAACAAATCCCATCCTAAAAAATGATAAAATAATCAGATGAGCTGAAAAGATAAAATACTGGAAAACAGAATAAATAAAATAAAAAATACAATGCCAAAGAAATAAAATAATGAAGGCATGCTGATCAACGTTCTTCAACATAAGACTCAGATACACTATACTAAGTCTCCATCAATTTCCTCCACATAAAGAGTTGACATCCCAGCAACTATATTCTATGACACTTAACTTGGAAACACTTTTTACATATCCTTACTAAGTCTCCATCAATTTTCTCCACATATAGAGTTGACATCCCAACAACAATATTTTACGACAAATTAACTTGGAAACACTTCACTCGACTTCCCTGTTGGTTGGATTTTTGTAGGTTAAAACCCTCTGTATGGAAACACTTCACTCGACTTCCTTGTTGGTTCGATGGTCTCGTAGTTAAAACCCTCTGTAGGTAGTCTTTCCCAAAATCACCAATAACCAAACTACCTTAGTCTCCATTCCCTAGCATACAAAAGCATCAAATTAAATCCATAACCAAGCAGTTTTCTTAGAGAGGTTTATCTTCCAATGCAATTTTACAATTGAAGTTCCATTAAATTCAGAGAGAAATTGGTCACGAGCTTACTTTCTCTCTGTTGGACATCATGTGAGAGACTAATATATGGCTTTTCTTGCACCATATAATATTAAAATTAACTTGGGCAAAATTTCATAAGCTACTTAAAGCATTCACTACAGAATCACCAAGGCAGAAAACAGTGATCGCCAACCAATAGAAATGAATAAAATACAGACTCTACTCCTTGTATTGGAGAGCATATAAACTATATACAGAAAAATAGGAACATAACTAAAATGATAGCGACTATTCAGTCTCTCTCTCAATAAAAAAACCATCAAAATAAAAAATTAGCTTTAACATCCTTAGTAAAGCACATTTTTGGGAGGGTTCATCTTTATCATGCAAAATTTGAATTAAAGTCTATGTAAATTCATTGTTTTTTAATTAGTAAGATTATTTTTGCCATTTTACTTTCTCCTGTTAGACATCATACAAGAGACTAACCTATAGTATAACTTTTCTTGAACTATATGATACCAAGATCAATTCACAAACATTACCATAAGCCATTTATAAAATTTGATAAAATAAGCTAGGCGAGAAACAATAGTCACCAACCAGTAGGAACATAACTATAAATAGACATGTTTAGATACTTTTTAGCATACAATCAAATAATAACTATAAACCTACCATTGTTTGGCGAGCTTCACGAGGAGAAACTATCAGTGGCTGATTATGATCTTTCACAAACTTAGTTATCACCCATATTCCAGACTTATTATATTTGACATGAATCATTGCCTTGCAACCCTCTCTTGTGCTTGGACTTTGCTTTCGGATAGGTCCAAATTTCCCTCGAATGCTAACGCAATGACCCTCCTTATTGCATCCGAGCCTGCGGGCAAGAATCCTTCCATCCCTTTCAGAGCGTCTACAAGACATAACACGCATGACAAACCCTACATGTCAAGCATATTCATCATAGAATATTTTAGCAGCATCTTCAGATTCAAATTCCATACCCTCGTATGGTTCTTGGATGGAATGGTCCTCACAAATGTGTAACTCTCCACGAGAAGAACTCGTAAACAATCCACACCTTTCATCTGGATTTCACAGAACAATACATTTATCTCATATTATCATGCACTTCAGTTCACCATGTAAAATATAAAAAAAAAACAGGAGGTAACATTTATGATTATGTTGTTTTAACAGGACAGGGAGAAAATCTATCATACATGAACCTCATGAAAAATTAATAGAAGCAATATCCATGTTCTCCTATTTGAGATTGCAGGACTATTAAAATGATGTTGAATAAGTGATTCAAAAGGAGGAATGTCATGGAGATATAGTGCACCCAAGAACCACATAAACATAAACTTATGTAAATATGCTACAGAGAGTAAACTAGACATTCTGCTGAGATGAAAATTGAAGCAGATCGAGTGACTGGGATTTTATTAGGGTTATTTAAAAAGTTTCAGGGTTGTCAATTCAAGATGTAAAGGTGGGCTTGCTTCAAAACCAGCAACATTGTCAAGTGAACTTTGGAGTGATTAATTCAATGTCGAGTGCTGTTGAATGCTCTCTTTAGGTTTGATGTCAAGATATTTCCTTCATTTACTCATATGTGACCCTGTTTCTCTGTACAATTTTAAGCTTATATTAACTAACAAAATGTTAAGGGTCAAAAGTAATGTTTGGCACATACCATTATCAATTACAATAACGTGAGTGAACAAATGGATATTGTATCACACTAGTGAAAACAATATTATCTTTTTTGAAGAAAATAGGGGACAAGATGTTTAGAATTGCAGAAACTTGCAAATAGGTATATTAAACATACAAAGATAGAAAAGATGTAGGTTTTTACCGTTATAAATGCATTGGAAAATAATCTTTCAGAAAACGGTCTTTCTTTGATTCAAGCAACATACCATTATATGGTTCTTCAATTGTTTGAACTTCACACATACTGAAATTGGCATCCCCAGAGGTTTCCATTCCCCTGATTTCATCATCTATGTGCCCTTCCATGCTGCATGATATAAGATTTCAACACTCTGCAAATAGAAAGTTTCCTAACAATCAATAACCTCTCAAGAAATAGCATATTTATATACAGATGAACCTTGAGAGTTTTATTTAGTAGAAAAATAAATTTTAGAAGAGCAATGATGGAGTTGAACATGACATTCTCATAAATATGAAGCTATTTGATGGTTATCACAATTTTATTATCAGACGATATGAATAAATAATTGTACCATATTGTTCACAATAAAGAAGTTTTCCTTGACTTCAAATGATAAAGTACTGAAGAACCTAGAATTTTCGCTCACTTCCACTTCTTAAAACATTACATTGAACTAACTCTGAAGTAAGAGAATATTATCGTTACCCTTTTCTTTAGAACCCCCACCCCACACTTTTTTGTGCAATGGTCAACAACATCAAAGCTCCATTTTCTCTACCATTTTTCCCTAACCTTTCATGTTCAGCAATTGTGCTTCAGATGCATAGAGAAAAAGGGCGAGAAAAATATATGGGAGAATGTACAACAAAGAATGGGACCATCTGTTTAGGCCCCATACATTAATTCTCCTCAATAACCTGAGTAGTAAAAAGTTGTTTTGACCCACTTCATGATCAGAGTTTAAAGTATTAAAGAGATTCCTTCTGGCCACCGTTTAGACAGGGCATCAGGGCCTGATGGCAGGTCCAACCAACTAGAGTTTTGCCTATACCCGCCCCAACCGACCATAATATTGTTGAAGATGAAAATCTTTGCCATCAACATCAACCCAATAAAACATTTATTTAT
The DNA here is from genome assembly GCA_025593235.1 of Vachellia pachyceras. NCBI lineage: Eukaryota > Viridiplantae > Streptophyta > Magnoliopsida > Fabales > Fabaceae > Vachellia > Vachellia pachyceras. The sequence continues at coordinate 5,693 of JANTPZ010000254.1, read as the reverse complement.
TCAACATTTTTTACGAAGAATTGAGAATAATCAAAATTCCATACTGATGATAACAGACAAGCAAAGCAACCTGATTCCTTCATCGCTATTCAAGGAAAGCAATCCACAACTATAATCAAGTCCATAATCCATACTGAATTCAGATCATGAAAATAAGAATCAGGTCACCAAATCTATAAGATCATTAAGAACGACCCATTACCTGCGTGGCGGGAAGGAAGAGAGGCGGCTCCAAAGTTGGCAGCTTTGCCTTCAACCGTATGTCTCCGATGAGATTGGAGGAGGTAACAGTTTTGAATTTGATGGTGAAAAAGGATAGAGACTAAACTGGCCTTTAACAATGCCGTCAAAGAAGCGGCTAGAGATGGCGGTTATTCAACGCGTCTCAACCTCACCGGTAGCGTGAGCGACAGTGACAGTGGGTAATCACGATGATGCGCCGAAATCGATTCTTCCATAACCTGGGCTAATCAATGTTGATCAATGCGAGAGAGATGCAAGAAAAAATAAAAATAAAATCGGGTTTCTTTAAGGAAAAACTAATGCCCTGTTTGGTACGTAGAATTGGTTTTAATGGAAATAGAAATTGATATAGTTATGGAAATGGAATTGTGGTGAATTCTTTGCTACCAAACATGTGGTACAATAGAATTGGGTTCCTTTTCCATTTTCATGTGCTTAATTCTATCATACTAAACATGGTATAAAAGGCAAACTCAGACCCACACTGCGAAACCCAAAATTTGGGATGGGTTGGAAACTAGGATTGCTAAGCTTGTAATTTCTTTGGGTCGCTGGAATAGGAATCCATTATAACCAAAAGAGATTGGGTATAATAGGACGAGTCAATCCTTTACAATGTGATAAAACAGTATATGAAACTTGGTTAAAAGAGGTGGAAAGAGGTGGCTACATTTAACACCAATAATGCTTTAAACAAAATTGTCTCTAGTAGGATAATACATGTGCTTGTAAAAAAAAAAAAGAAGTTTCTACTATAAGATGTACTCAATGGCAGCACAAGTATATACTATCTTGAAGTGTTAACATAAGTATATACTATAACCGAATGCAACATTGTGAACTAATATTCAAATCCTTATTAGAAGAGGTGCCCAACATTGTTTCGAATAAGATTCCCTTGAGTAAGATATGCTTAGCAAAAAAGAGTATCTACAATGAAATGTGTCAGTTGGCAATGCTACCCATAATATTTGGATGAGATTCTAAACTCAACTTGTATTCATAATTATATTGTCTATGTTATATTGGGGGAATTACTATGAGAATTTAATTGAAAGAAGGGATTTATTGACCAAAAAGTCACAATGACAAGTGAATAACATAAATTCGTCATTTTCTACAATGAAACTTGTTATTCCATGCTTCTCAGCTACTATTGAATATATATGTGATTAAGTCCCTTCTTGGGAACCTGATAGTAATATCCCCTTTTATATAACCATATGGCATTGATATGATCAAGTATTAGATAAAACTTATGTATGATTGAACTAATAGGTTTTGGTCCAACTGAACAGTGCTTTTACCACTTAAACATGAGCTCTAGAGTCTGAGTATGTTTGATTGCAAAAGACAACTTTGGAATCGCTAACTACCTCAATTAAATAATACTCAAATATAATACATAGAAACAACCATATTAAATAAATTTGATGTATGACCAAACATTATTAGATCTATTACTTTTAATGTGTTTTTTATAACATTTTTTAATAGTAAGTCATGCAGGTAGATATCATCTTGAAGCTGTTTATAATCACTCTATTTGATTGGTAAAATGGAATACAAGTGTTCTAGAAGATGAAAACCTTAAAATTAAATTAATAAAGAGAGGAGGAAGTATCTCGCTAGCAATTATATTTACAAATTTACTTAATTTGAGATAACATTACATTGTAAGGAATCTTTTACTTTTCTTGTATGAAAAAATTGCTAGTAAATGAAGACATGTTTAATAATAGATGGATGGAGAAAGGACTAACATACATTTTAAGTTACTGGAATGACTATCCGTAACATATTCATCAAAATTTTATGACTCTTGTTTTATTGTGTCTTGATCAACGAGTTTATCATAACAGTGATTGATGATAAAATTTTCCATTTAAATGTGAGGACCGTTCAAAAGTTTAAAAATTATTTTGTTAGTTTTTAAGTTATCACACTTTTCTTGATCTAAACATTATAAACAAATAATGAAGTCTTTGTGAGGAAGAAAAGTATGCACGTAAATGTATATATTGGCCGTATGTAATTTTTTTCTGGTGATATGTTTAAATATTCTATTTAATTAAATAATACTAATCATTAAAATATTTATGTTTTATATTTTGTTGATTCTAATATTTAAGTAATAATAGCCATCGCTTAAAAAAAGAAATTATGTAGATTTTGAGTTGAAATATTTAGAAAGGAATGTCATTGTGTTTTAATTATAATATAAATAATTATCACTTTAAAATTCTTATATTTAGTGAGAACAAATATATATTGTTCAATTTATTTCAAATATATTTTTTCTAGCTTCCAAAATATATGTGTACGCTTGTGTATATATCTTTATGTAAGTGGTCCTGAATTTATAAATTTTCTTGAATTGTATTACATATTCAAATAAAATTATTTGTGTCCAAATTAGAGTGGGCTTTTAAAATAAATATTATAATATTTCTTTTGTGGAACAATTTTGCTTATAAATTGAGAGGGATGAACAAAGAAATTAGGAAAGACACATTAATTAAATCTATAGAATTCCTATGGCTACGAGATATCATATTGACTAATATCTATTCTGCTTATATTATTCACGTAGAATAAAAATTATAAGGAATAGTCTACAATTATAATAAAAATCAATTAATCATTTTTCATGAAAAGTAAGAAAATTAATAAATATTTTAACAAAGGAGTTAAAAAGTTGGTCTAAAAAAATTGAACAACATCTCTAGAAATAAAATGTCAAAGTGGAGATAGTGAGATTAAGAATTATTTAATTTTCTTGTATTAGAAAGTTTAACTATAAATTGAAATAGTAGAACCTTAAAATTAAATTGAGAAAGACTAGCTAGTAATTATATATATATATATTTAAAATGTACTTGATTTAAAATAAGATTATACGGCAATTAATCTTTTACTTTTCTTATATGAAAATATGTTTGATAAGAGATAGATGGAGAAAGAACTGATTATACGTAACATGTCCGTTCAAATTTCATGACTCTTATTTTGTTGTCTTTTGATAAAAGAGTCTATTAAAATAGTTATTGATGATAAAATTTTCCATTTAAATGTGAGGCCCAATTCAAAGTTTAAAAATTATTTGTTAATTTTTAACTTATAATACTTACCTCAATGTAAATATGATAAAGAAATAATGAAATCTTAGTGATGAAGAAAAGTATCCATGTAAATGTATATATTGGCTATGTGTAAAATTTTTATTATTTTGGTGATATGCTTAAATAATACCAATCATTAAAATGTATATATGTGTATATATATTAGCCTGCATCAGAAAAAAGATGATACTTTTTTAGTTAAAGGATGCGTGCATTGATGATTTGAGATTATAAGTAGGCTAATTACTTGTGGTGATTTCAAGTTTGAATTCACATTGGTGGAGTCTCCATGTAACTAGCAAAAAGTTTATGTAGAGAATAAAAAGACATGCAATGGTATTTAATTATCAATTAGGAAAACTAATTTAAAAAATAATGGGAAAGAGAATATTTTGAACTCAATCACAAACCAAAAGAATAAAAAAAAAACGAGAGAAGACTCGCAAATATGAAGACTTTGAAATAGACAGAGGGATAAGGAATTATCATAATATAGTGATAAACAATTATTTTATTTGAAGTGAACATTACGGCAAGGAATTTTGTACATTTTTATTTTGCGAAAAAAAGTTGATAATGAATAGAATTGAAAAGGAATTTGGCAAGAGGGGATGGAGAAGAAAATTCCATGATTCTTCTTTCTATCTTTTTTTTTTGGTGAAGATGATTCTTCTTTTCTTCATCAATTAAATTAGTCTTCTATCATACATTGACTAGAGAAAAAATTCTCCATTTATATATATATATATATATATTTAATACAACTTTCTTTTAGTTATAATAGTTATCTCCCACATAAAAATAAATGAAGCATGTACAAGTAAGAGATTATATACATAAAAATATTTTTCTCCTGATATTTAGATATATTATTCATTTAAATTTTTGTCTTTAGAATATTTTAGTTGAAAAAATCTATATATGTTTTAATTTTTATTTTAGGTGAAGATATTGTGAGATGAAGAAACTTTAATGTGGAAAATGTTTTCGCCAAATTGAAAAGACATTTGAAAATGAGAGAAGATATATCAGTAAACTTTTACAAAAATTTCGTGTAATTCACTGCTTCTATTTTGGGAAGTAACGATTTGTCTATAAAAAAATAATCATTGACATTTTGGTCACTGAGTCTCGGAAAAAGTTTGCCAATTATTTCTCTTCTTACAGATTAATTAATTAAGTAAATTTATTGAGGAAAATTTCAATAATTTGTTGGGAGAAAATCCTAAAAAGCCAACACGTGGATAGAGAAATTCTTTTGAATCCAGCAAACACGGTAAGGCAAAGATTATGAGAGGAAACCATTTGTAGTTTTGATTGAGATGACACTGTGCAACTGTGTTATTAATTATTCTATAAACACGTTAACAAATTCATTATACGTTGTTGCGAAACATCCATAAACATCCATAATATAATAATACATATAAATAAATACTCTTAAATAATTTATTTAAATTTCTTAATCTCATTAAGAAGTTAACTGATTTTTCTAGTAAGGATCTAAAGTAGTGTTATATGCATAACAATTGAACTTTTCAGGTTGGACAATCAGCTAAAAAAAGGATTTACTTCGCCACAAGAGATGACGTTGTCCAGTAGCCCAAGTTTATTTTTTTAAAAAAATCACTAAAATAATAAAAAATAAAATAAAATAACTGGAAAAAAATTGGCCTGCTGGCAAGTTGCCTAAAAGTTTAGGCAGCCTATAAAAAGCGGGTCAAATGAGCTTGGGTTGATCCACAACCCGTGGGTGAACCTGTTTTACCAGCACTATCAGGAATGCTCTACTTTTCATAGGTGGAAAAAGATTTGCAATTAAATTTCCTTTGATTTTTCCAGGAAGTGACAATGAGTCCATCTGTCTTTGGGAATTACTTTATTGAGTAGAGTTGAAACTTATATATATATTCACTATGTTTTTACAGTTATCAGTTAAAAAACAACTATTTTTTGTTAATTTTCTCTAGGGACCCATAACATTTATTTTACATTTTTTTTGAAAAAATATTTTAACATCCAGTTCTATTTTCATTGTATTACACGTTATACCAACAATTTGAATCCATATTTTAAGAATTACCATTAATATTTACATATTTGAATCGATGTTCTACTTTTCTCATGGTAAATAAGGGCATTTGTTATTTTTTTCACTTCTAACATATTTATTATATTTAACTAGTTTTAATCAACATTTTATTAACATAATTAAATTAAGTATCTTATGCAAATGAACTGAGTGATTATCTAGGATGCATAGGAATTAAATGATGTGCAAGATTCATAGGCCCGCCTCTACTTAACTATTAAATTGTTATTTAATTA
>JANTPZ010000253.1:0-37445 GCA_025593235.1 Vachellia pachyceras | reverse complement strand
TCTACCAAACGCCCATTAGTAAGGAAGTGGTATTAAGGGGGTGTGATGATAACCATATCTTTTGAGATGGTGTTATATTTAAGAATGTTGTAAATGAAGTTAGATTTTTGTTTATCAACATTGATAGATTGTGATATCTCATATACATGGCGACGAAAGGATCATCATAGCCAATCAGTTAGCTAGACTTTCTCATGATGTTGTATATAATTTTTATATCATTGATCAACCATTACCTTCTCTACAAGAGATAGTTATTAATAAGAGAGTTTAGTTTTTTTATCCTCATCTCAATTGTACCACTTTTTTGAGTTTACAGTATTAATAGAAGTATCTAGTATCTTCTAAAGAAAACCCTTCTTAGCCTGTGCATTGGCAACGAAAAGACAACTTAAGTGCCCGTTTTAGTGATAGAAACTATTTTTTAATGCAATTTATAATTTACAAAATGAGTATATGAAATAAATTTTGTCTTGATTTGTATAGGAAGTTTATTATGGCCCAAAAAGGCCTCTTGATGCGGAAAATGGGAAAGAAGAAACAGAAATGGGCCTGGTCTTGTGCTCAGGCCCATTGAACTAAGAGCCCAAAGAATATTATGAAAATAGAGGAAGGCTTGCTGGGGCCAACCGTGCAGTGTTTCCAACGATGGAGTGCGCGGCGAAGGGAAGGAGAACTCCCTGCGTTGGCCCCGCCACCAGAAGCTGTGCTCGTTGTGAAGCGGTTTCTTATTGCTCTATTGCTCACCAGGTTCTTCTTTCACTCTTTTAAACTGTTCTCTCTCACAAGTCTCTTGCTTTTCACTTGATTGTTAACATGCCTTTCGGTATCGAAATATTCGCTGCTTGATCTTCTTAATTATGTTTCTTTTTGTGTTCATACAAAAATGAGTTGGAATTTGAATTTGTGTTTGGTCTTTAATGTACTTAATGACCTAGTAATAATGTAATTTTTGAATTTACAGAATTCATTTGAACTTCGTCCGGGGTAATGTTCATTCCCTATTGTCCTATGAGATTGTGTATATAATACATTGAGATGTCCTCTGCACTATAACATCAATTGTCAAAATAATCTAAATAGAGTTAATAGACTTTTGGAACTAATTTATGATATTCAGAATTTATTTATACCGGATGCTACTTGCGGATATTTTCTAGTTAAATATTAATATTCTGCATTACATACACATAATTTCTTCCTTTTTTTTGAGCATAGATTGCACACAGGAGTCATCATAAACAAGAGTGTGAATGGTTAGAAAAACAGATGAAGAATGTGGATGAATTGAATGAATTTCCTTTCACATTCTCTCGAGAAGCTACATGTCAGGTAATTGGTAATCTGCTTGTGGTTAATAATGATCTGTTATGAATGTACATGTTCTTGCTTACTTATTGTTCTTATAATTCCAGCAGATTTCTAAAAAGCATGAGACTAGGTGTTCATTTTTCGCCAAGAGGCATCTTCATCAAGTGGGAATGTGGATGCACGAATGCCAATGTGGAGAATCTTGTGCTACCTTTGATCGGTTAGGGTTTCCTCTCATGTCCTTAGTAGTTCATATTCTGCCTCTTAATTAAATTCCTTCTTTTATTTATGTATGAATATGGGTATTCAGTTTAAGACAATAAAAAAAAAAAAGCTTTACCTTTTGTGATCTTGAGAGAACCTTTTCCCATTAGATGAGTGTTCATTGTCAGAAAAATTAACTTGTTTGCAGGTTAAATGAAGGCTGGGATCTCTCAAGTTATTTCTGCCCATGTTCTGGTAATTCTATGCGTCAAACTTTTTTTGTCTTCTCCTTCTATCCTCCTTTAGATGCAGAGTGACTTTAACATATGAATGAGCAGGGCCTGAATCTCCTACATCAGAGGTGTTGCGTGGTTGGGAAGATTATTATAAGTGGAGGTGCATTCCACTAGACTCACCTGTTGCTTTGCTTCTTCACTGGGTATGATCATCTCGTGAACTTTAGCAAATGCCTTATCTTCATTTACATTTCAATGGCTTTCATCAACATGTCTTACTCGCTACAATGTTTTCTCATTAAAGTCAACACTATTCACGGCCATTTGTTTGTATGCAAGGTTTCTTTACTTTTTGACATAAGTGTGCACAGGTATTCTGGGAAGGGGATTTGAATTAGACAAAATTTCTATATTTAGAAGTTTGAACAAGGGGGCAAGAATTCATATAATTATCATTTACTTGGATCTTGAGGAAACATCCGCTAAAGGTTTTTCATATGATCCTACATATAGCATACACATGTTTGTACAGGTATTGTTCTGATAATTATTTATCAATTTATTTGCTGGTGTTTTCTATTTCAGCCACTTACTGTATATCATGCTTTGCAACTCGTTGGAATCAAGATCCCAAAGCCTGAAATTAGTGATAAGTTGTACATACATTACCTTGGTAAACTATTGCTTAAGTATTTTAATTTGAGTTGGATTTTTCCCCTTTTCTTGCCCAATGAATTCCTTCTTATGTTCCCTTTAAATTTACAAAATGTTCTGTTTCCTCGTTTTTATCTGTTGTGTCATTTTGGCAGTAGTGAAACATATGCTTTAATGAATATTTTTTTTTTTAAAAGGCATTGCATCTGCATCTTCCTTAGACAAAAGTAATTTGTATGATCCCTCAACCTGTGTCATCCATCTTATATTGTTGTCTCTAAAAGGACCTGAGAAAGAGCTTCTACAACTTGCGGTATTTGGGGAATTAAAGGCACTCTTCCCTGGTGTACGTATTCATGTAGAACTTGTTGGGCCTGCTATTCCTCTACACAGGTCAAGTTCCTGTGATGCATGTTCTGTCCTAATACTAGTCACAGCTTCGTCTAACTTCATATCTTTCTTGTTTCCCAGTGGACAGGGATGGAGAGAAGATCAGTATTTCTCAGTATGCTCGCTGCAATAGTGACGAGTGTTCATGCAAATTATCAGGTGATGATGTGATCTTAAAAACACAATCTGATACGGCTTCGGCGATGACATTGCAGCTCTGGCGAGGATTCTATCATGACCGTTATGGTGATATTGTCAAGGTATGTAAGTTTCTGATTTTTAACATTCAGATTATCATTGTTTTCAGTTAACTTAAGTAAATGTCTGATTCTTGGATTCAGCTATTTTCTCTTAAATTTTGTCCTCCTTACAGGAGAAGGATTCCTTCCCACATCTAGTCATAGCCCCAAATGCTGGCATTGCAGCTTATACTAGTTGGCTACCCAGTATTGTACGCCTATCACCTCATGGCTCTCTTTTATATTTCGGTGTTGCTTTGAATTTATAGACTACTCCCTTTGGTCCTATATATAAGTAACAGAAAACCAAATCAGGTAGATCAAAATGTTCATCAAGATTAGTTAAAAGTAATGAATGTGTACGAGATGTAATTTTTCCCAATATATACCTTTTGTTTATGAAAATGATGGGTGAGAGAGAACAAGTGAGAAAAGAGTGAGTGAGAAAAAGATAAGAGAGAGACATATAATCAACTGGAGGTAAAAATGGAAAATGTGCATTGATTTGCTCCTTCCAATCTACAATATAAGTCATTTTAACTAATTCATGGAAATCAAAACGTGACAGTTATTTAATTTAACATGTCCTAAATTAAAATATTTTTTTAACTTTTACCCTTACTGAAGAATGTGAATTAAATGAACGTTAATTGACAGAATTGGAAATTAGTATTAATTGTAGGGACAGACATGGAAAATGAGCTTAATTATTTTGCAAGTGACTTATAGTTTGAGCAAACAATTCTTTCTGGTGACTTGTATTTTGGACCATAAGGAGTATATATAGAGCCAATCTTATGTTAGAGAATATTACTTATATATAAGATCCGAAGGAGTACTTTTTTTATTAAAAATTGTAATAATGGACATGGATGGAAGAGAATCAGGGTACCTTTTGTCTGTATTTTCATTATTTTTGTTCCTCTTCACTTTGATGAAAACTTCAGGAGCTAATGGAAAATATGAACATTCCTGTTGTTTTCACCGACTATTGTGAGGAAGCTTGTCATCTTGCAGCACGTTGTATTGAGTCTGTAACAGGTCGCTCTCTTGGATTGCCTGTGAGCTTCTTATCTCTTCATTTTTTGAAGGTTGTTTTTATTTTGGTAGATTCTTCTTCAGTGGCAATATGTTGGTTCATAATTATCGAGATTTGCACATTTCTTACCCTTTATCTGATATTTTCAACAGAAGCATTGAATTGTTATGTCATGCAGGTTCAATTGAATCCGTTTCGGCAGCCAATAGCGGTGGAAGATGGGGTTTTGTTGCTTCCTTGTTACTCAAATTGCTTTCTCTTTGGGTTGTAAATCTTACAATCTGTTGATAGAGATTTATAAAGTGTCTGAATTAGCTTATTTTAAGTGATTTTACTTCAAGGCAAGCATGTGAAGATAGTTTTATCTTCATTTATAGCAAGGTAAGCCTCTCACCTTCATCTCCCTCCAATGTAAATGTTGCATAATTAATTTTTTTTAGTAAAAGAAAAAATATTATTATCAACAGAAAGATTACAGAAGGCTAAACAAACAGAAAAGGGAAGAAAAGAGAAAATACACCCAATGTGAAAATATAAAATCAGTCTAGTGGTACAGAGTCACTAAATCCCGATGCTTGGAGGGAATGATTAGTCAGCGCAAGGGCTTCATTAACCAGTCTTAGAGCAGAAGCCTCTTTGTTAGTGAAAATTCTTTGATTCCTAGCAGTCCAGAGCTTCCAGCACAGCGTTCCAAAAACCATGCACCAGCGGGGGTTTCTATAGTTCATTTTCATATTGACTTGTAGCCAGCTAACAAAAGGCATATTGTTGAAATCTGATAGAATCTGATTTGGCACAATAAGAAGCCAGCGTGTTCTAGCCATAGGGCATTTTCTCAAGACATGGTCTATATCCTCAGGACCTTGCCCACAAATTCCGCAGCTGTCATCATCCGCCATGTGCCTACGAACTCTTTCCATGTTAGTGAGGAGTTTGTTTTTTGTCACTAACCACAGGAAGATTTTGATTCTCTGGGGCCCTTGCCAATTCCAAGCTAGGCTCCATAAAGTGCTCTCATCATTCCATTGATCTTGCATGAGCAGATCATATGCAGCCTTAACAGTAAATTGATTACCCTAACGCCAAACAATGCTATCTTGGCCACCTTGGTGTCGAGGAGGCTTGAATTGCAGGAAATGTTGCAATGTATCTTGAGGCAGTTTGTCTTGGAACTCAGACAACCGCCACTGTCCTTCATGAGTAACAAAATCACTAATGGTTCGTTGAAGCTCATCTCCATTAATGGGGCATAAGGAAAGATGAGAGAGGGGTCCCAGATCTCCTATCCAATTGTCAGACCAAAATCTTGTAGTCTCCCCATTGCTAACACGCCAAATATACCCAAGAGCAAGATCCGCCCAGATTTTTGAGAGGCTATGCCAAAGATGGGAGGCATTTTGGTTGTTGAGATGCTGGAAACTGTCCCCTTGCCATTTGTACTTTGACCGGAGAACTTGCACCTAAACTAGACTTGGTTGAGTCTGGAGGGCATGCGCTAATTTCATCAAAAGGTCGAATTTTGACCAGTAAGGTCCCTAAGGCCACAGCCACCATGGCACTTAGATTGACACATGTCATCCCACTTAACGAGAGGTATTAGTTTGCGTTGATCTGTTGAACCCCATATGAACTGTTTGACAAGGCTCTAAATCCTTGTGCATGTGGCATTTGGCAATCGAGATGTCTGCATGGGATAGTAAGCTAGTGTGGACAAAACAGATTGGGCTAGTGTAATTCTCCCTGCAAGAGATAGAGTTCTGGTTTTCCATCCTTGCAGTTTCGTTTGAACTTTGTCTTTAATGTAACGATAGGTTTCTTTCGTAACCCTCTTGTGGAGTAAAGGGACACCCAAATACTTACCCAGTTGATCACTTCTTTGGAAGCCCAGCAAGGTACTTATCCTGATTGCAGCTTGAGGAGCAACATTTTGAGAAAAGAAAACTCTGGTCTTTGTTTTGTTCACTTTGAGGCTAGAGGAAATGCAAAATTCGTCCGGGAGCTGAGTCATTAGAAGTGCCTGCGAATTATCAGCTGAGTTGAGAAGAAGCAAATCATCAAGAGGGTAACAAATTGTAAATGAATATACGTTTGATGAATTAATTAATTGGATCGTAAATATTGTATAATTTGATTTCTAATTGTGTCTCGAATAGAATTTATTTGTGTTGAAAATGATTATATGTTTGATGAAGATGCCTCACAAGTGTTATAATGTTCAGTGTCATCAACAACAATGGTATATCAGCTTTACTAACGGTAGATCCATTATTAATGTCTTTTTTTTTCTAATTGGAGTTTAACATTGCCTGACCTATCATTTATTGCGCTCAAAACGGTAGATCACCCAAATAGGCCTTGTGTTTAGATAAATGTTGGAAAAATAACTTTTTTTTTAATGAAAATGAAAACTTATTTGGATAAACGTTAGAAAAGTAATTTTTTGTGAAAAATTATTTAATAAAACATTAAACTTATTAAATAGTACTTATATATGTATATAGTATTTTAAAATTAGGATAAAAATAGATAAAGGAAAAATATAAGTAAATTATGTCTTCTCTTGCTCCTTCACTATTCCCCCAACCTCACTCCACTATTACATTTTCGTTATGCCTTTCACTGTTGCCGAATGTTAAATTTAATCATCGTGATGTGCTCCAAATTTTTCTAGATAGAAAACAGAAAAATTCGTGGAGGTAGGGGTCTTACAGGAATCAAAAGAGAAAGCAAAAGGCAAGCAGTTTTATAACTTGAAAAAATTGTCACGCTATCATTCTCCCCTTCTCCGTTGTTGCCAAGAAACAAACGAGCATTAAGAAATCAAATCGTCGAACACCCCCTTACCGTCAACCACCGCGGCTCTTCCTCCGGCCTTAAAGATCTCAGCCATTATCTTGCTCCCTCCATCTTCATTCTCTTTACCCATCATTGGTCAACAACCCTTAAATACTCATCAACTAAGGGTTTGTTTGGAAGCTTTTCCAGAACCTAGGTTTGGATATAAAACCTAGGTTTTGTCCAAGTACAAAATTTTTTCAGAAAAGCTATTTTGGTTACAAAACCTCGGTTTGAAACCTATATTTTCTTTTTTACTTTTTTCCTCTTTTATCTTTCCTACTTTTTTCCTTCATTCTCTTTCCTCATTCCTACTTTTTCTTTCTTCCCTTTCCTCTTTCCTACTTTTCATTCTTTCTCTTTCCTCTTTTCTACCTACTTTTTGCCTTAGAATCTGTAAAAGCTAATAACTTCCTAAACATAAATCACTTTTCAAAACTTAGGTTTTGCCTCGGAAATTGTAAAAGCTATTTCCCACCATCTATTCTCTAAAACTTAGATTTTTGCCTCGTAATCTGTAAAAGCTATTTTAAAAATAGCTTCCAAACAAGCGCTAAATGTCTTTTGGCAGAAGGGGGTGAGTAGTTGTGATGCCAAGCGCTGCTAGGGACCTAACACCTTGAGGGACCCCGGAGTGGGTGAAAGGGGAAGGGAGACGCAGTAGGTAGGGTACGCTCAGGTCCCACATCGGTTAGACCCGTCCAGAGTGAAGGTCATATATGCAGTCAAGGTGTGGCCTTTGACATCCGAGGCGCCTTTTGGGATACTATAGGATCCCAAGGGGGAAAAACCCTGTGCTCACAGGCGGCTAAACAGGGACAATATCTCAGGATGTTACATAATGGTATCAGAGCCAAGGACGGCTCTTTCCATTGGTGGGGAGAGTGTGACGCCAAGCGCTGTTAGGGACCTAACACCCTGAGGGACCCCGGAGTGGGTGAAGGGGGAAGGGAGACGCAGTAGACAGGATGCGCTCAGGTCCCATATCGGTCAGACCCGTCCAGAGTGAAGGCTATATATGTAGTCAAGGTGTGGCCTTTGACATCCGAGGCGCCTTTTGAGATACTATGGGATCCCAAGGGGGCAAAACCTTGTGCTTACATGTGGCTAAATAGGGACAATATCTCAGGATGTTACATTAGTTGCTTCTCCAAAAAGCTCCTTTTAGGCCAGAAATGTCTTTTGGCCAAATGGTAAGCCAAACAGTCTCGTTACATATTTCTTCAAATTTGACGCAACATACCTAACTTTATGTAAACAGATATATCCATGTAACTCTATAACACTTCTAACTTCTTGCAGAATTTTTATAATACTAATAATGATAAAGTTATGTGCAACCCCTTAAATACATGTATAATGTTTTACTCTTATTTTTTAAAACTATAGAGCTTTTATTTATATTAATTTTGTTCTCTTAATATAATCTTTTACTATAAATTTAGAGGAAAGAACATTCAAAATTTGAAACTTGAATAAGCCGAGTTCAAAATGGCATGAGATGAAAGTTTAAATTCAAATACAAAACTAGCATTACAGAGAATAAGGATGTCGTTGGATTAGTGGTGGAAGAAGTATTTTTTTTTCAATTTGATTTTTGCAAAATTAAGATAGGGTAAAAGTTAGATTTTGTAGAGTGATTTATGTTTAGATTGAATTTTGTAAAAAAAAAAAGTTAGTTTGATAAATTGAAACTTGTTTGGATAATTAATAAGAAAATTAAGTTTACATGCAAAATGATTAAAAAGGACACAACAGTTATTAAAATAAAATTTTATTTATGAGAAATCTAAACTAGAGTATTCGTATTTTGTATGCATAAAATTTGCAGAGTATTGATACTCAGTGCATTTAATAATTTATCACATCATTCTCACTAATTAAATTTTGAATGAGAACTTCTCCAATTTTTTCTAAATTTTATTATTTATTTTTTTGTTTTTGGATCGTTTTTATAAACATTAAATTATTGAATCTATTGGAAGAACTTTATTTATTTTTTCATCAAAGCCAAGTACGATAAACTTCAAGACTCTTCTCTTTCTTCTTCATCATATTTTTCTCTCTATATGAAGAAGTGAAAAATACCTGTATTTTGACTTATGTTTGTAAATAGCTTTTACCAAAAGTCAAATTAGTCAAAAATTGATCCATATATTTTTCTCACACTACATGTTGTGGTGAGCAATGGCCTGGTTACCCTAACCCTTAACCCGCTCATTTACCTCAACCCATTTGAGTCTATTAAATGGATTGAAACAGTTATAGACGGGTTTATATGAGTAATGGATTGCCTACTTAACTATAGTGACAATGAATTTTATATGATTTACTCTTCCCACTCCTCACCTCCTTTCTCCTTCTTCCTCTCTCTTAAAAAATAGTTTTATATGATTCACTTTCTGAAACCTCGTATACATACATATATATATATATATATATATATATCTCTTACTTCATACGCTAATGCTAATGCCAATACCAAATCCAACCTTCCTATTATTCATTATTGCTTTTTTATTCTTCCCATCATTCCTCCAATTTCACTCCCTAGTTCAAAGAAGCTCCCTAGTTTTACAATTCCCCTGCCTGCAAATCCTTCGCCCAGACTATGCCTACTCGGATGACCTCATCCATACTGCCATGACTCTCCGCACCACCTATATTCGACGCTCCATAGCCACCATCCTCTCCGTCCTCCAACACTCTTCTTGCTACAGTGTTGTCTGTGACAGTGACATTGGTCACGCAACTCGCAAGCCACCACAACGTCGACACTCGGTAAGGTAAAGGCAAATTGCATTGCAGTCCGAGGAATGAGAAGGAGGCAAGGAGTTGAGTCAGGAAGATCGAAGATTGGAAGAGTGAGTTTGGAAAAGGTGAAGAAAGTAAGGAGTTGAGTCAGGAAGACCGAAGATTGGTCTAAATGAGGCAATGTCTGAGATAGAGATGGAGATCAAAGAGGAGAGAATATACACACAAGTAATAATATTAACGGGCACATGCACAACTCGTTGATGTGCTTGTAACCCGTCTTGTTTAACTCTTCCATGGATGGGTTTTAATCGATCCATTACGGGTCAATATTGGGCCAGTTAAGAACGGATAAATCTTCACGAGTTGGCTGAGTTGCGATCCATTTGCTTAGCCCTATATATTTGCTCACTTCTTCACATATTTCCTCCCAAACCGTAGATCCCCCCACATTTTGTGATTAGAGTAGCTTTAGAGAATAGCTTTAGACTCTATTTACCATAGTGTTACATACATACGTTCATGTAAGTTAAGATAAAATACATCTCACACACTAACTTTATAGGTTATAGATCACTTTGAAAAAGTGATAAAAAAATGAATTTTAGACTTCTAAAAAATATAAAAAATTACTTCTGGAAAACAATGATTTTTCCAATCCCAAACCACTGTTTTCATAACAAAATAAATTGTGATGGAAAAATGCAATGTTGAATTGGCTTAAACGAAGCCATTGTTTCGAGAGATAATAATTATTTTAAGTTTTAGAAGGATGCTTGACCACTTTACTTTTTAGAACCATAAAGACACTTTCCATGTCCTGAGAGATTGTCCAGAGACTAAGAAGATATGGACATTGATCGTTAAGCCTCAATTTATTAGGAGTTTTTTTTTCAGGTGCAACTTGAAAAACTGGTTTAACATGAACCTAAAATCCTTAACTGGACGAGAAGAGGAACACTGGAAGAAAGGGCTTTGGAATTACCTGCTGGCTTATGTGGAAACGCAGAAATGACAAAGTGTCAGAACCTAAAGAATCCAGTTTGCAGCAAATATTACTTAGGGGGAATTCCATTTTAGCAAGTATGATCTCTGCCCAGTCCTTGCTTACAAATGTGAATATGATTGTGTGTTTATAATTCCTTGGAAGAATGATTTTATTGATTCTGATGCAAGTATATCAGAGGAGTTTTGTTTCGGCTTACATGCTGCGTGGTTTAAAAGTGCAAACCAAACAAGCACTAAAACCTAAATCAAGGTAAATTATATGGATTAAAAGTAGGTTGAACACAAATTAAATATCAACCGCTTAAAGTGTATTTGGAGAATGCGAAGATATTGACTAGTACATACTTTTATTATAACTAGGGATGGACCATGGTGCAGCTTCATTGGGTTGCAACCCAACATACAAGGAAATTGACCTTATTGAAAACCAAAGAGGAGAGATTTAGTAAGCATTGGTGTTAAATCTTGGGGGAGGAGATGCTCTGTTTGCAGAACTCTGGGCTTGTCTCATTGGGATGAGACACATTTGGCTAGGGAATAAAAACTACTACTTTTAAATTTGAAGGACCAAAATCTAAATCAGATAAACTATAAAAACTAAAAGTAGGTTTAACTTAAATTAAATACAAACCATTTAAACTGTATTTGAACAATGCAAAATAAGATATTTTATAAAAAAAATAGTACATATCTTTATTATGAATAATCAATTTAATTTATTTTGAATTTTTATAAATTAATTAGGGTAAAGTAGCATTTTTGCCACCGAAGTACACACGTTGGAGCATTGTGTATCCGGAAGTTTTCTCGGGACCAGATTCGCCATGGAAGTTTAGAAAACGCTGAACTTTTCAACTGAGTTAACGGAAGCTGTGATGACCGTTTTCCAACTAGGATACACGGCCACGTCATCCTCCACATTACTTAACTCCCTAAACCTTTATTAATTGATTTACATGTTAGTTTGCCAAGTAGGATTTTCATTCGAATGAGAGATATTTCTCATTCGGATGCCAAACCCCAAATCTTTTTAAACCGAACATAGAGAAAGCGGTTTAGAAATTGATGTTTCTGATTGAGCTTTATTTGTATTAGTTTTCTACTTGAATTTCCAGAGTCTTAGAGTCAATTTTAGCCCATACATTACCTTTTTATGCTTAATTTGAGATTAGGAGTTGTTGACTTGGATTAGTGTAATTTTGGGTACATATGCCATGAATAATGATGTTATTGTGCTTAAATTCCATCATGAGCAAATGATACTGCCAATATTTGCTATTTCATTTTAGGAACTTTGTACAAAAGGCAAGAGGAAGCAACTCTGGAGCATTTTGCCGTGGCGCAATTCATAGTTCGCAGTGGCCAAAGTTCAATTAGCAGGCATGAACTCTTGGGAGAGGTTCGTAGCGGTGAATATCACGCATAAGCACCAGAATTTTAATTCAGATGGAAAATAACCCGATCCAACTTTAGAGATCCAACCCAGAACGTTTTTATCATGCCATTTAGGGTATGATCGAAAGGAGGCTGGAGGAGGAGGCAGAGAGAAGAAAGAAAGAGAGAAAGAACTCACCATATTCCATTTTCCTTCATCTTCACACACACACACACAAAACCCTACTTCCTCCATTTCATCACCATCCACCCTTTTATCATGCCTCAATCATCCATTAGGAGCTCGTTTCCATCACCCATGAGGAGCTGAGCATATCCATCCTCTTAAAGATGAAGTGAGCCAGAGTTCAAAGTACCAAAAGGGGAGTATTTGCTTTCAATCTATATTTACAATATAGATTACTTGAATTCTGAGTTGGACTTTGTAATTTGTGTGTAAATGCTTGGTCTCGGTTGAGCCAAACTTGGATTATTGTGTATTATTGAGTTGTTTTGTGATTGACAAAGTAGAATGGAGTTTATTTTGCTTATTCAATGAAATCTTGTTGTTCTCTTCTATCATCCTAGTTGTGCTTGGTTTTAGAGTTAACAATGTATGGAGTTGATTTTGTCACTTTACGATTTCCGTACACACACTAAGTGGTCTTAAAGGATTTCATGGAATGGAGTTCATTTTATGATATTTCTGACCCAGCGAGTTGTTGGGGTTTTTGATTACGAAACTTAGTGCGAAATTTGATGCTTTTCCTAATCCTTTGCGAACTATAATGGCATAACTTTTTTCAAGAGGAAACCACCCTATCAAATCCTTTTCACTTTCAAAATTGCTTTACTCTCTCTTTCCCAGAAAATACCAAAAACAAGTTTTCTTTTGTTATTAGTTTAGGTACATAGCATAGTTTGATATAAAAAACCAATTGCGTTTGCATCACAAGCATAATCACAAGCTAAAGATTAATAGTACGCAATAGTAGCTTCTGGAGAGAACGATCCCGGGGTTGTCACTGTACAATCATTGGAAATCACAATTAATATTCCTGATCCATTTTCAAGGCTAACCAACAACCTAAGTTTACAATTGTGGCTTAGTTGGATCAGTTTCCAAACTGTTGTTTTCAGTTATGGTTTAGAAAGTGACTATACTGATATCATTCCATGAGAACTATGACTCATTTGAATGCGTGACAGATCTCATTCGATGAAATGAAGTTAGAAAGACTCAATCGAATGAGTTGTTGACCTAGTTCGAGCAATACTTTCTACACCTTTGAGAGCACGGGTACGGTGTAGAAATGAAGACGCTTCATCCATTCGAATGAGTTGTATCTCATATTCTAATGAAGTAGTACAAATTTTACCCTCGAAGACATGAAGTTTGAGTGACACAATCGAACTCGTTCTTGATCTGATTTGGTTAGAAAGTGAGGATGATGCATCCATTCGAATGAGTAGTATCCCTCATTCGAATGAATGGAAGAACCGAAGTTAGAGTGACTCACTCGAATGAGTTATTGAACTGATTTGAATATGTTTTTCCAAACTGTTGACAGGTACAATTTAGAAAGTGAGAACACTACATCCATTCGAATGAGTTTTATCTTTCATGCGAATGAAGTGACTGATTCGAATGAGTTCTTATACTGATTCAATTAAGGATTTCTAAACCCCTGTATTCTAGTATGGTTTAGAAAGTGAGACGATGCATCTATTCGAATTAGTTGTAATCATTCGAATGAATGGAAGAACTGAAGTTAGATTGACTTCCTCGAATGAGTTATTAAACTGATTCGAATATGATTTTCCAAACCGTTGTTAACTGTACAATTTAGAAAGTGAGAACGTTGTATCCATTCGAATGAGTTTTATCCTTCATGCAAATGAAGTGGCTGATTCAAATAAGTTCTTGTATTGATTTGATTAAGTATATCTAAACCACTGTATTCTAGTACGGTTTAGAAAGTGAGGGTGATACATCCATTTGAATCAGTTATAATCATTCGAATGAATGGAAGAACTGAAGTTAGATTGACTCCCTCAAATGAGATATTGAACTGATTCGAATAAGGTTTTCCAAATCGTTTTGACTGTACGGTTTAGAAAGTGAGGACATTGTATCCATTCGAATGAGTTTTATCCTTCATTCAAATGAAGTGACTGATTCAAATGAGTTCTTGTACTGATTCGATTAAGTATTTCTAAACCGCTGTATTCTAGTACGATTTAGAAAGTGAGGACGATGCATCCATTCGGATGAGTTGTATCCCTCATTTGAATGAATGAAAGAAACGAAGTAATAGTGACTCTCTTGAATGAGTTTATGAACTGATTTGAATAAGGTTTTCCAAATCGTTGTTGACTGTATGGTTTGGAAAGTGAGGACGCTACATCTATTTGAATTCGTTTTATCCTTCATTCGAATGAAGTGATGGTTTAATTGATTGGCTCAATCGAATGAGTTCTTGTACTGATTCGATTAAGGATTTCTAAACCGCTGTATTTGAGTATAGTTTAGAAAGTGAGACGATACATCTATTTAAATTAGTTGTAATCATTCGAATGAATAGAAGAACTAAAGTTAGATTGACTCCCTCGATTAATGAGTTTTTGAACCGAGTCAAATAAGGTTTTCCAAACCGTGTTAATTATACGGTTTAGAAAGTGAAGACGATGCATTCATTTGAATGAGTTGATCCCTCATTCGAATGAATGGAAGAAATGAAGTAAGAGTGACTCCCTCGAATGAATTTTTGAATTGATTCGAATAAGGTTTTCCAAACGTTGTTGACTTTACGGTTTAGAAAGTGAGGACGATGCATCTGTTCGAATGAGTTTTATCCTTCATATGAATGAAGTGATGGTTTAATAGCAGTGTTTAATAGATTGACTCAATTGCAGTGTTTAATAGCGTATTTTATGCATGTGTAATAGAATGTTGAATTGATTTTTGAGTGTTTAATCTATTATCTGTTATACTATGCATCTGTCATCTTCCTTGTTACTGCAGATAAATAGCATTGAAAGTGAGAAATAATCAATTCTTGAACACTCTAGGAGTTAGTGCAATATCATTAACAATCCAAATGAAATATAATGAAACTGGAAAAGAAGAAATTGTTGAACGTTTGAGAGGTCACTGGTATGGTAAACAACCCAGATGGTGAGAAGGCTATCTTTATTACAGAACATTCTTGGTTTGTCGCAACCTCATGGTTTGCTTTATCTGATGAATTCTAAATACCTTCCTCTAGGGGTAGCATGAGGTGACAAGGATTCATTTCCCTTGTCAACAATACTATCTTTCCATTCAATATGACAAATTTCAATCTCTGCATTTCCCTTGGATTGAGGCGACATTGCAATGCAACGAGGTTGCTGGTTGGTACAACTTTTAGGCAATTCATCATCTTCGACTTGAAGCATTTTCTCCCCTTGCCTTTACATCTTTGTTACTATGCCTTCCTTGAGGTAATGAGTGCATTCAAAGGTGGATCCTTTTCTCTCCTGGCTCTGTTGCTTCAATGTTTCTCAGCAATACTAGTAGTTGACTGAGTAGAGCTGTCTTCTGAGTTTCGCCTTTTCACTGTTTGATGCTTAGGAAGGTTACATAGTTCATCTTTGGCATATTTCTCAACTTCATTTAGGTTTTTAAAGCATTAGAAATTGAAGGGTTGTTCTTCAAAATTTATTACAACACAGATTTAAAGTTCCAAGAGAAGGAATCGAGGAGACCTATGGCCCGACTACAATCAAGTCATTTAGACCGATCATTTCTTAACCCGCCGTTTCACTTTTGAAACCGTATATTGTTAATGAGCTGTAGAAAGTCTCTCTGATCTCAGTCAAATGAGTCAGTTGGACATTCGAATGAATGAAACATCTATGAACTTTCTAAACCGTTGTTATCAATGGTGTAGAAAGTTTCATTTGACTCTACCTCAAATCTTTTTAAACTGAACATGGTAAACACAGTTTAGAAGCTCACATTCCCCCATTCAAGATAGGGGGAGTATCATTCGAATGAGTCATGGACTTCATCCAAATGTGTCCTTCGTTAGTAGAATGTGAGAGTACTATCATTTGGATGTGTGAAACGTATTCACTTTATACACCATACCTATGAATTTCGGTTTAGAAATTCGTAGATGTGCATTCATTCGAATTTGCATATGGCTCATTCGATTGAGGTCAGAGAGACTTTCTACACCGTAATGACATTATAAGGTGTAAAAAGTGAACTTGGTAAACCGTAATTTTAGACAACGGGTTTGGAAATGAACGGTTTACATCCATTGATTACAGTTGGGTATAGGACTCATCAATTCCTTCTCTTGAACATTTAAATTTGTGTAGCCATAAATTTCGCCCTACAACCCTTCAACTTCTACTGCCTTTAAAACATTGATATCCTTTCCAAAGCCTAGTGTTAACAAACTTGAACAAGATGTTGCTCTACATATACGTTTACACAGACTTCCCCCACCCGAAGAAGTTGTATTTAGTTCTCTATAGCACTGACAATGTTGACGCTGAAAAGGGGAACAAACATGAGACTGGATGGAAGCAATGGATGAACACTCCAGGGTTTATCGATTATTCGTTACCAGTGTTATGTTTATTCTTCTTCTTTAGTGTTGTCATCATCAATGGCTCAGTTCCCAGCCAAAGGTCATTAATTGCTTCCTTCCCATGTAGCTTGTTCATCATATTCCGTTAGCCCCTCCCATCAAGCATTCATCTGGGTTGTTTACCATATTCCACTGACCCCTCGAAGGATCAATAATTTATTCGAATGTTGAGTTCCATTATATTTAATCTGGATTGTTAATGATATTGCACTCACTCCTGGATGGTTCAACAATTGCCTATTTCTCGATTTCAACGCTATTTAGTTTGCAGAAACAAGGAGGATGATAGATTCGAATAACAGATAACATATATTATTCATTCAAATAACGGATATTAGTTATTGAAATGTCAACCCTTTAAACTTACATTCCAGCTCCCCCTTAATGTTTTAATCGTTGTTTATGAATTGTTATTTTCCCACTTTTATTTTATTTATTTAATCTTTAATATCAATAATGAATAGCAATTAAACACTGCAATGGGGACAATCATTCACTTATCGTTGTTCATCATTTTCACTGCCCCCTAGAGGGTGAACCATAAATTTGGCCATTACAATGATAAGTTCGTTAACAGACTGGAACTTACCCTCGATTCGAATGATCATCAGAATAAGTGAATGAGACATTTGACATTTTCTAAACCGTATACTTAGTAAGAACGGTTTAGAGAGGCAACTTTCTAAATCGTATGTAAGACAAACGGTTTAGAAAGGCAACTTTCTAACCGTACATCGAAAAAAGGACATAATATTCAGCGTTCAAAACCATATATTTAGTAAGAATAGTTTAGAAAGACATCATTATAAACTGATGTTAAGAGGAAAGGTGCAAAAAGGCCACCGCAAAATGGGTGGGGACGCATTCAAATGTATCTGACCCTTCAGTCGAATGTAAGTCATTATTTACTTAGGTATTTTGGGCTTTCTACATCGTACATCCAAAAAATGGTTTAAAATAACATAATATTCCGCGTTTTGAAACCGTATATTTAGTAAATGGTTTAGAAAGACATAATTATAAACCTATGTTGAGAGGAAAGGTGAACAAAGGCCACCGCAAGCTGGGTGGGAACACATTCAAATGTGTATACCCTTCATTCAAATGTAGGTCATTATTTACTTAGATATTTTGGGCTTTCTATACCGTACATCCAAAAAATAGTTTAAAATGACATAATATTCTGTGATTCGATTGATATCCATTCTGAATCCGAATGTATAGGTAAAAACATTTTATCTTCCTTTCATTCCTCCATACGAGGCCTTGATCTCCTCGATTTCACAAGCCTAATTTCACAACCCTGCAATTCCCATGTTTTATCTCCTTGATTACCTCGTTGCAAATCTGCAATCCTTAAAAGAGTTCCTTCAACCTCTTTTATTACACCACCCCTACCAAATCTCGTCAAAATTGATGATAGACCTCCTTGAAAAAGAAGGCAATACGTAAAGGGAAGGGGAAGAAGGTTGCAGTTGCATCTCCAAAGCACTCCGCCCACGCTGCTGAACAAGAGGAGAGCATAGCGAAGATGCTTGTACGTGAAATCCTAAGGGTCACCACAGGGTAGGAAGTGAAGATTATGCCACAAATGGGAGCTTCTACCCTGAAACCTCCTATAAAATGAAGAAAACGAAACACTGGAAGTAGGAAGGAAGCATCAGAGCAACATAAATCAGAGGGTTCCACTATATTCACGGTATCCCAATCATGAATGCCATTAGCTGACCAAGCACAGTATGATGCTTGTTTTGTTAGAAGGAAAATGTGCCCTACCATTTATGTTGATTTAGAATAAATGGATAGTGAATTAAAATTGGATCTATCTGTGTTTGTAAATCAATATGCACCATGGACTGAGACTTGCCTACCATATATTCCTACTGTAGTTAGGACATTCTATTGCGATATGAAGAAATTAGAAGCACTGGACAATGAGGGTGATAGGAAGTGTATGTTAGAGACAACGGTTATGAGGAAACAATTTCAATTGTGCGCTCCAAAGAAATTAATCAGTGGCTTGGGATAGAAAAGCCTCCTTAAGATGGTTTTGTGTAGAGGTCTGACAATGATGTTTTGGATGTGTTAAGGCCTGAGGGTGATCCAAAAAGGTTAAATTTTAAGCCTAGCTCTATGTTGTAAGAGAGAAGGATCCTATGGTACATTTACAACAAATGCATTGTAAATAAAGGGAATAACTTCACAATTTTCACCCATAGGGATTATGGTCTATTTGCATCATTTGTGGCTAATGATACAAGGAATCTGGGGCTTATGATCATGAAGGAACTGCATCTGTGGATGATAATGCAATTTGTTCAGCTTCTCTCCCATACCCTCAACTAGTGTCATTATTTCTGAAGAGCAACCGAATCTGGTACCTGGAGCTATCAGATGAGATTGTTAAAGTTCCCAGATATGGTAGAACCCAGATAACAAAGATGGGTCTGGCTGTGTCCACCCCATCTGGCAAGGACAGGTTAAGGTTCGGAGGAAAAGAAGTAGGCTAGAGCTAATGGATGAAGTGCAGTCAATAAGGGCTGCCTTTCCTGATCCTCCATCTTCAGTCCAACTGATTGTTAGCAATATTGTCCGAGAAGAACTGGGCACTATTCTATCGTCCAACCAACAGATGATGGAACATCAAACTCTTCAGATGGATAAACTAGTCAAGCTCATTGAGGATGGCAATACAACAACGATGGAGCTGCTGAGGATATTATCCCATATAGTGTAGGCACTTAAAGCTCTCCTCCCCAGATCTAAGCCCCAACCATCCCCTTCAAACCAACCTGCACAACATATCTCTGAGCCTACCTCATCCCCTCATATTGATCCTGTTCGTCATCCCTTCACTCATGATATATCTCCCAAACTACCTTCTCCACCTATTTCTTCAGGTCATGCATCACGCTCTGATAATTCTATATTATCCTCTCCAATGCCAATTGACCACATCATTGACCAAGTTGTCACTTGTGTTGGTGAAGACAAGGAATAGGGGAATTCAGAGGAGAAGATAGATAAAAATTGTATATGGATATTTTGTTGTTTGATAATGTATGTATAGATTAGCATGTAGTTCTAACCACTTAACAATTATACTGTTTTGTATGATGAAAATTTATGTTATAAGTTTTGTTAAACACATAAATGTTCATATATCTGTAAACAGTAAAACAATATGAGGTAACAATGCAGATATTAGGAGTTCACATACTAAAGATATAAAGTGTCATTTTCTAAACCGTGCACATCACCCACAGTTTAGAAGCTCACCATCCGCCACTGAAGATGGGGGAGCATCATTTGAATGAGTTATGAACATGTCAAATGTGACACTCAAGTTGTGATCATCATTCGAATGAGAAATTTAAGTATTCAAATGCACCAAGCGATGGCACTATCGCACACCTTCTACACTGAAGGTTGAGGAAACTATTTAGAACTGGTTAATTCTACACCACACCTACGAAGGAAGGTGTCGAATGTGACACTCACGTTGTGATCATCATTCGAATGAGACATTTTTATCATTTGAATGCGCCAAACGATGCTATTATGGCACACCTTCTACACCGAAGGTTAAGGAAACGATGTAGAACAGGTCAATTCTACAACGCACCTTCGAAGCAAGGTGTTGAAGGTGACACTCATGTTGTGATCATCATATGAATGAGCCAAGCGATGTCACTATGGCACACTTTCTACACCAAAGGTTGAGGAAACGGTGTATAATTGATCAATTCTACACTGCACCTTTGAAGCAAGTGTCAAAGTGATACTCACATTGTGATCATCATTCGAATGAGACATTTTAATCATTCGAATGTGTTAAATGATGGCACTATGGCATACCTTCTGCACCAAAGGTTGAGGAAACGGTGTAGAACTAGTCAATTCTACACTGCACCTTCGAAACAAGTGTCAAAGTGACACTTACATTGTGATTATTATTTGAATGAGACATTTTAATCATTCGAATGCGCCAAACGATGGCACTATGGCATACCTTCTGCACCGAAGGTTGAGGAAACGGTGTAGAACTGGTCAATTTTACACCGCACCTTCGAAGCAAGGTGTCGAAGGTGACACTCACGTTGTGATCATCATTCGAATGAGACATTTTAATCATTCAAATGCGCTAAGTGATGGCACTATGGCACACCTTCTACACCTAAGGTTGAGGAAACGGTGTAGAACTGGCCAATTCTACACCGCACCTTCAAAGCAAGGTGTCGAAGGTGACACTCATGTTGTGATCATTATTCGAATGAGACATTTTAATCATTCGAATGCACCAAGGGTTGGCACTTGTCACACCTACCTCTATACCGCACCATCGAAGCAAGGCGTCGAAGGTGATACTCTCGTTGTGATCATCATTCGAATGAGAAATTTTAATTATTCAATTGTGCTAAGTGATGGCATTATGACACACTTTCTATATCGAAGGTTGAGGAAACGGTGTAGAGCTGGTCAATTCTACACCACACCTTTGAAGCAAGGTGTCGAAGGTGACACTCACATTGTGATCATTATTCGAATGAGACATTTTAATCATTTGAATGCGCCAAATGATGGCACTATGGCACAGCTTCTACACCTAAGGTTGAGGAAACGGTTTAGAACAGGTCAATTCTACACCGCACACCTTTGAAGCAAGGTGTCAAATGTGACACTCACGTTGTGATCATCATTCAAATGAGACATTTTAATCATCGAATGAGACATTTTAATCATTCGAATGCACTAAGGGATGGCACTTTGCACACCTATACCGAAGGTTGAGGAAATTGTGTAGAACTGGTCAATTCTACATTGCACCATTGAAGCAAGGTGTTGAAGTGATACTCACATTGTGATCGTCATTCGAATGAGACATTTTGATCATTCGATTGTGTCAAGCGATGGCACTATGGCACACCTTCTGCACCAAAGGTTGAGGAAACAGTGTAGAACTGGTCAATTCCACATCGCACCTTTGAAGCAAGGTGTCGAATGTGACACTCATGTTGTGATCATCATTCGAATGAGAAATTTTAATCATTCAAATGAGCTAAGCGATCGCACTGTGGCACACCTTCTACACTGAAGGTTGAGGAAACGGTGGATAACTGGTCAATTCTACATCGCACCTTCGAAGCAAGGTGTCGAAGGTGATACTCACATTGTGATCATCATTCGAATGAGACATTTTAATCATTTAAATGCACCAAGCGATGGCACTATGGCATACCTTCTACACCAAAGGTTGAGGGAATAATGTAAACCTGTTTAATTCTACATTGCACCTTCGAAGTAAGGTGTCGAAGATGATACTCACGTTGTGATCATCATTCAAATGAGGCATTTTAATCATTCGAATGTGACAAGCGATGGCACTGTGCACACCTTCTACACTGAAGGATGAGGAAACGATGTAGAATAGTCAATTCTACACCGCACCTTCGAAGCAAGGTGTCGAAGGTGACACTCACGTTCTGATCATTATTCGAATGAGACATTTTAATCATTTGAATGCACCAAACGATGGCACTATGGCACACCTTCCACACCGAAGGTTGAGGAAACAGTGTAGAATTGGTCAATTCTATTTGTTCATATTAAGTTTCAAGTCAATCTCCACATTTATGGCACTATTTGCTTACATTCAGTTTCAAGTCAATCTCCACATCTTTCTTTATGTTTGCTACTTTATATTTTGGCCTCTCTTGAACCTTTCTTTTGAAATACGCCGCCAACCACTTAACTGTTGCCCTAGGGTTCTTAAAAACCCTACTGCAACTATGCTTTAATAATATAGGCTTGACTACCAGCCCCAGATTTGACCCATCTTTGGAAGTATATAGGACAAATGGGCATTCCTTTTGACATTTGGCCTGAACTCTCCATGGCACACTTTTAACAAGCCTTAACTTCACTCCTCCTTGTATGACATAATCATCTATTGCACGAACAAGCTCATTTTTTGTTGCAAATGTCTCACCCACCATGAAAAAGGCCTTCTACCCAACAATATCTTCTTGGACCCTTACTTCTCTTGGAGGCACATTAATGTCAGAAATGCCAAACTCATCATCTTCATGATCACTGCCATCGTTACCAACATCTGCCGACACCAACTCACCTGTGAGGCTTACATGATCATCTTCATCGTCACTGTCATCATAAACCTCACTAACTCCTTCACTGTTCAGATCCTCACTTTTTTCACTATATCCATCATTTTCGCCATTATCATGACCTACCGTACCGATTTTCATTTTCATTACTTGACGAACCAACCTCAACTCTTAAACTCTCTAAAAACTCAAAGTCGTCACCACTAACCTCTTTCCCAAGTACGACAACACTATCCTCACTACACGCCAATAAACCTTAATCCTACGTTAATTACTATTACTCAAAATATAATGGTTTTACAATACAATTAGCGATAAACAAAGATCACAGTGGGAACTGAAGTTTTGATAGTTACCTCAGGCCTGAACTCTGATGTTGCTTTCACGGGCACAGCTTTCCTCTTATCACTGTATCTTGACCACGGACTGCTGCATGTATGAAAGCACACTATTCAGCAATGGATGATAAACTTGTCGGATGGAAAGTAGAAATAAGGCCACCTTTTATGTTTTAAACACCTTTATACCGTTTCACTCCTAAGCCGTAGGTTATTTGTACGGTTTAGAAAGTTAAAATTTAAACCGTACTCCTTATGTATGGTGTAGAAAGTTCATTCAGTTACTCCTTATCCTAATGCTTAAAATATCATTAGAATGCTACCATCAACATCATACTTATAAACCATATCTTAGTTGTACGGTTTAGAAGTTAACATTCTAATAAGGGATACATGTCACTCGAATAGGTCCAGCGTATGATATTTCTAAACTGTACATGTAAACAATGATTTAGAAAGAACTATTCGAATCATAAGTAGAACTCATTCGATTGAGTCACTCTAAATTCATATCGTCGAGGCATAAATTTGGACACCTTCATTCGAATCAACGAAACATATAATTCAAAAGGGTGGAGCGTCTTCACTTTCTAAATTGTACCTGAGAACAACGGTTTAGAAAGAATTATTCGATTCAGGGTTAGAACTCATTCTTGTGTCAATCTAACTCCTTCATTCGAATTAGAGATACATCTAATTCGAATTGGTGTAGCGTTTTCACTTTCTAAACCGTACCTATGAACAACGGTTTAGAAAGAATTATTCGATTCAGGGTTATAACTCATTCGATTGTGTCACTCTAACTTCATATCGTCGAGGTACAAATATGGATACCTTCATTCGAATAAGAGATACATCTCATTCGAATTGATGGAGCGTCTTCACTTTCTAAACCGTACTTGTGAACAACGGTTTAGAAAGAATTATTCGATTCAGGGTTAGAACTTATTCGATTGTGTCACTCTAACTTCTTATCGTCAAGGTACGAATATGGACACCTTCATTCGAATAAGAGATACATGTCATTCAAATTGGTGGAGCGTCTTCACTTTCTAAACCGTACCTGTAAACAACGGTTTAGAAAGAATTATTCGAATAAGGACAAGAACTCATTCGATTCAGTCACTCTAACTTTATTTCGTCGTCAAATTTGTACACCTTCATTCGATTCAGAGATACATTTTATTCGAATCGGTGGAGTGTCCTCACTTTCTAAACTCTATCTATGAACAATGGTTTGGAAATCTATATTTGAATCAGTTCAATAACTCATTCGAGTGAGTCAGTCTAACTTCTGTTCTTCCGTTCATTCGATTGAGGGATAGAACTCATTCGAATGGATGCATTGTCCTCACTTTCTAACTGAATTAGATCAATAATGATTTCGATTATGTCACTCAAACTTCATGTCGTCGAGGGTAAAATTTATACTACTTCATTCGAATGTGAAATACAACTCATTCAAATGGATGAAGCGTTTTCATTTCTACACCATACCCATGCTCCCAAAGGTGTAGAAAGTATTACTTGAATCAGGTCAACAACTCATTCGATTGAGTCTTTCTAACTTCATTTTGTCGAATGAGGTCTATCAAGATTTCGAATGAGTCATAGTTCTCATCGGAATGATATCAGTAAGTCACTTTCTAAAGAAAACAACGATTTGAAAACATTAATTTCTAAACCGCTTTCCCTATGTTAGGTTTAAAAAAATTTGGGGTTTGGCATCAGAATGAGAAATATCTCTCATTCGAATGAAAATCCTACTTAGCAAACTAACATGTAAATGAATTAATAAAGGTTTATGGAGTTAAATGATGTGGAAGATGACGTGGCTGTGTATCCTAGTTGGGAAACGGCAATCACAGCTTCCATTAGCCCAGGTGAAAAGTTCAGCGTTTTCTAAACTTTCATGGCGAATCTGGTCCAGAGCAAACTTCCGGATACATAGTGCTCTAATGTGTGTACTTCTGTAGTAAAAATGTTACTTTACCCAATTAATTATTTAAGTGTTTTTGTTATGCAAATTTGGAGTCCACATTCCTTGTATTTCTCGTTAATGTATAAGCTCATAATGTCCCTTCTCGTACGTACGGCCATGACTGAAAGCGCCCTGCTCGAACTATTGATAATGGCAGTAGATATACCATAATCAAAATTTCCTAATCACTCAAAGCACCATTTGAAATTGCCTAATCACTCGGAGTGCGATTCCGTGAGGAACTTGCCTGAATTCTGCCGGAAAGTATCAGCATTATTTTCGAGAAATAACTGTCTATAAAGTTCCGTTAGTACTCTATTTCCACCACCAAGCAACATAGATTCATCACCTGGAAATGTCACCAGACGGCCACGTCGTGACGTCGACTCCGGGAGACTTCAGGCTCCGTTGGGATGTCTTCCTGAGCTTCAGAGGTGCGGATACTCGTGATTGCCTCACCAAACGCCTCTATAATGCGCTCCAATCTCGCGGCGTTCGAGTTTTCCTGGACGATGTTGGGTTGGATCGCGGTGACCAGATCGCCCCGAGTCTGCTCGAAGCCATCGATGACTCGGCCGCTTCGATTATCATCATCTCTCCTGATTACGCCTCTTCCCATTGGTGTCTGGAGGAGCTTGCCAAGATTTGCGACTGCGGGAGACTGATTTTGCCGGTGTTCTACCGCGTAAGCCCCACTGATGTCCTCGAACAAGCAGGTCCCTTCGAAGATTCTTTCAAGGTTCATAAAGCCAAGAGAAGCGAAGATGAGGTAATCAGATGGAGGAAAGCTATGAAGAAAGTAGGTGGAATTCCTGGTTGGGTTTTCACGAATCCCAGGTCTTCTTTGTTATTACTGAGCATTCCTTTTCGTAGGGAAGAGTTGGTAGATGTACATGCTAAACCGTCGTAATTTATATCAGTTTATGAGTTACATCTATTGACAACTTCCCACTATTCTCTACGCTGTGTTCTTTTTTTTTTTTTTTTTTGCCTTTCTGAGAAGACTTAACTATGTGATTACTGTTATAGCCAAGAAGATCATCTAATTCGACTCTTAGTGCAAAGGATTATGAAAGAACTAAGCAATACTCCCGTTGATTTGGCTGAATTTACTGTTGGACTCGATGCTCGTATTGAAGAACTATTGGGATTGTTAGACATGAAATCCAATCGCGTAAGAGTTCTGGGATTGTTTGGGATGGGTGGGGTTGGTAAGACTACCCTTGCAAAGGCTCTTTTTAACAGACTCGTTGTGGATTTTGAGCATCGCAGCTTCGTTTCAAGTGTTAGGCAAGTTTCTTCTCGAGATGGAGGTTTAGTTGCTCTAAGAAACAGAATTATCACTGACATTTCCTCTCAAGTAGTTGTTGGGGATGATATTTCTGCTTTCAGAAGAACAGTTAATGAACATCGTGTTCTAATAATCCTAGATGATGTGGATGATGCGAAGCAGCTCGATGCTTTAATAGGCAAAAGAGAATGGTTTCATGAGGGAAGCCGTATACTAGTCACCTCAAGGGATACACGAGCTTTGCCTGAGACTCATGTTAATGTCCTGTACGAGGTTCAGATATTGGATGACTCTGAGTCATTAGAACTATTATGTTACCACGCAATGAGACGAAAGGAACCTGGAGACCAAAATCTTTGGAATTTGTCCAAGCAAATAGTGTCACTGACAGGAAGATTGCCTTTGGCTCTGGAAGTGTTTGGTTCGTTGTTGTTTGGTAAGATAAAACAAGAGGAATGGGTTGATGCTGTGGAGAAACTGAAGGTTATTCGACCTGGCAATCTTCAGGAAGTGTCGAAGATCAGCTATGAGGGGTTAGATGAACAAGAGAAATGCATCTTCCTTGACATTGCTTGTCTGTTTGTTCAGATGAGGATGAAGCGAGAAGATGTTATTGATGTACTAAGAGGTTGTAGATATGGGGGAGAGATAGCAATCACAGTTCTTACAGAGAAATGTCTGATCAAAATCAGAGAGGACGAAACTATTTGGATGCATGATCAAATTAGAGATATGGGAAGGCAAATTGTTGTGGAAGAAAACCTCCTTGATCCTGGTATGCGTAGCAGATTGTGGGATCAATCTGAAATTCTAACTGTTTTGAGGAATTTGAAGGTAAGGATCCTGAAAACGGTCTTTTAGTTTGAAGATAATTTCATCCTTGTTATGGCAGGAAACTGAATTGATTTTCCATCGATTGATTAGCTTCTGAGATGTTATTATAATATTATTATTTGATTCTAACAAAATTTTAAAGCGGTGTATATGGTTATGTTTTAAGCTGAATTGATGTTAATGTAGATGACTACGTTATTCTGTCAATGAGTTTTTCCAAATAGAATTTAGAAGTTAAATGGTGGTAACTGTAGGCTAAAAGTTAAATTTTATAAAACATGTCTCATTCGTGAATTTGTATAATAGCTCTTTATACTTTTCGGTTAAATAAAAGAGTGTATGTCGTCTTGCAACTTGTCTTATGTGGGCAGTGAGATTCACTAAGAGAGACAAAAGGGAAAAAATACTTCTGAATTTTATATGGCAGCCATGACAGATTATTTAATTAGATTTTGTTCATTTGTTTATTATACAATGCGGTAACATGTGTCCCCACTTTGCATGCTATGCATATAATAGACCAATGTT
Organism: Vachellia pachyceras; assembly: GCA_025593235.1. Taxonomy (NCBI): domain Eukaryota; kingdom Viridiplantae; phylum Streptophyta; class Magnoliopsida; order Fabales; family Fabaceae; genus Vachellia; species Vachellia pachyceras. The sequence goes on along the minus strand of JANTPZ010000253.1, from coordinate 9,658 downwards.
AATATTATACAATGGCTAACATGTATTTGACACAAACACGACTTTTTTTTTTAATTATAGCTCTTTATCACAGTAGGTGAGGCGGGTTATATGAATTGTAGTGTTATTATATTCTATTAAAAACCAAATTTTTGGATATATTGTCAACCAAAAAATCCTACTTAATAACTTGTTCTTTTCGGTCTTTCCCAATCCCTTTTTATTGGACTCCATACTATTTGTTCTACCATTCTCATTGATGCTTCCATCAGCCTTCTTGGTACATGTCCACACAATTTCATGGCATTTTCTTCTCAATACATTTCACAAAAACTCTTTCTCGCATATGTTCATCATGAATCTTATTTTTTCATCCTCAACTTCTTAATATCTGGTTGCTTTGGAAACCGTAGGGATCTCGGAGTATTCAAGGGATGGTCCTAGACTTAGAGGAAAGATCTGCTAAAGATAACGGAGAAGCAATGTCTTGGAAAAACCTTAAATGTGGTTCCATTTTAGGGAATGCCCTGCCATTCTTTAAACAGATGCACAGGAAATATTTTCAACGAGTTGAGAAAGACAAAGAGGTTGCTGCAATTCTTCAAACCGAGTCTTTTGAATCAATGGTGAACTTGGAGCTGCTTCAGATCAATAATTTGAGATTGGAAGGGAAGTTTAAATCTTTCCCTGCAGAATTGAAGTGGCTCCAATGGCAAGGGTGTCCTTCAAAATGCATGCCTTCTGATTTTTGGGCTCGAGAACTGGCTGTTCTTGATCTCACACGCAGCCATATTGAGAATTTGTGGAGTCGGAAAAGCTACAAGGTATTATATTCGTCATGTTTCATTCTCATGCGCATCATCTGATTAAGTTCCCCCTCTTCGCTTCACATTTTCTAGTTATATGATTGCGGTAAATGTAAGAATAATAACTAAAGCACGGACAACGAGGATGTGAGACAAAATATTGTGTAGTGAAATTATTCATGATTGCCAAAAGGTTATAAAAAATTTACTACAAGATATGCCTCAATATTCAAAAACTCAATAGAATTATGATGAACATTTCAATTTTACCCCTCAATTGACACATTACGACCTTTTTAAAAAAATAAATAAATAAAAAATTTGTCCACAAATTGTTTTATTAGAAAACTTATTGAAAAGGCTTGATGTTTCCCCCCTAATTTCTCATTTTATTTTATTTGTGGTTAAGAATGTCTGTTGTGTTTAAGCTTTATCGTTAATAAATCAGTGTTAAGCTCTTTTATTTTTTATATCACAGCCTTACCCGTATTTTTTTTTTGAATAAAACAGTGTTTTTTTTGCCATCCTTCACCAATAGAATGAACTTACGTTAAGGTGCTGTCAGTTGAGCCAAACGACTGTGATGATAAAACACTCAAATGATTAAACTCGGAAGAAAATACATGCAATATTTTGTTTCTTTTGTTTTTTTTTTCTTATCTGGATGAATGAACTTATATCTTTTGTACCCACCACGGGTCAAACTTAAGGTGGTGTTTGGTGTCATCTGAGCTAAATGGCTTCATGCAATTTTACTAAGATGCTAATATAAACTCTTTGGTGTAATAACACTTCTATATTGGCTTGCAGGTGCCCGAGAACCTCATGGTCATGAACCTTTCCTACTGCCATCACCTGGAGGCTCTTCCTGATCTATCTAGGTGCCGACGTTTAGAGAAGATTGTTCTTATGAACTGCATTAAACTAAGTAGGATTCACGAGTCAGCTGGCAATCTGATCACACTTCGTCATTTGAATCTGGCTCATTGTACAGAACTCACTGAGTTACCCAATGATGTTTCTGGGCTGAAAAATCTAGAGACCCTTTGTCTCTCTGACTGCTTCAAGTTGAAATCGTTACCAAGAAACATGACCAGCTTTAAATCTCTAAGAAAACTTCTTGCAAATGGCACGGCTATAGCTGAGCTGCCCGAGACTTTTTTTCGCCTTGAGAAACTTGAAGTTTTTAGTTTAAATGGTTGCCAAAACTTAAAAAGACTACCTGACAACATCGGACTTCTGTGTTCTCTGAACGAGCTTTCTCTTAACCTATCCGGATTAGAAGAACTACCCAATTCTGTTGGGCGTTTGAAAAACCTTGAGAAGCTTGGTTTGATGCATTGCTATTCTCTCACTGAGATTCCTGATACTATTGGAAGCCTCTATTCACTTTCAGAGCTTATGCTTTCTGGCAGTGCCATTAGAGAGCTTCCTTCTTCGATTGGATCATTGTCTTATCTAAATGAACTCTATGTAGGGAACTGCAAGTCTCTAAAACAATTGCCTGAGTCTGTTAAGCTTTTGGCGTCTGTTGTGGAGCTTCAGCTAGACGGGACGGGGATCACATATTTGCCAGATGAGATTGGAGATATGAAGTTGCTGAAAAAGCTTGAAATGAGAAATTGCCTGATGAGATCTCTACCTGAATCGATTGGACACCTCGCGGCGCTTACAATCTTGAACATTTCCAATGGACACGTCGAAGAATTGCCGGAGTCCATCAAAGAGATGAAAAAGCTTGTTCATTTAAGGTTGGACAAATGCAGAATGCTCAGGAAGCTTCCTGATTCTATAGGATCTTTGAAGTCCTTGTATCATCTTGGAATGGCGGAAACAGGTTTGACAGAATTACCTGAAAGCTTTGGTATGCTTACCAGCTTAAGAACGTTGAAAATGGCCAATAAGTCGGAAAACAACTTGCTTCATGATTCTTCTGTAATCACATCTTTTTTCTGCAATATGATATTTCTGAATGATCTGGATGCTCGTTATTGGAGAATATCTGGAAAAATTCCCGATGATTTTGAGAACTTGTCATCTTTGGAGACTTTGAATCTAAGCCAAAACAAATTTCACAGCCTTCCTTCCAGTTTGGCGGGTCTTTCGTTTCTCAAAAAACTCTATCTCCAAAACTGCATCGAGCTGATTTCTCTCCCTGTTCTTCCCTCAAGCTTGATTGAGCTGAATGCTTCAAACTGTTATGCCTTACAAAGCATTCATGATCTTTCAAATTTAACAAGTTTGAAGGATTTAAACCTCACAAATTGTGTAAAGGTGGTGGATATTCCAGGTCTTGAACTGTTGGAATCTTTGAGGAGTTTGTACTTGGGTGGATGCATTGCATGCTCTTCCGTAATCCGCAATAGATTTTCTAAGGTAATTAGTAATTACTCTTTCCCTCTTGGGCCGTCGAAGCCATTTTGGTATAATTGACAATAGCTTCTTCCTCATGTCCTAATTATACAAATGTTTGATATAGCTCATGTTAGGGAAATTATTTAAGATAGTTATTTGTAAAAGATGTTCATTGGTTTTCCTAAATACTCCTCTAGTAATGAACATTGGGAATTGGGAATTGGGAATTATCCGTTATTGGAAATTCCTTCATTAAGTGCCTTTAATTGGGAAAATTTGAAGAAAATGTTCTAAATTTGGATGCCATTAATGGAGATAAGTTGGAAGAAATGTTATAAATTTAAAATACAAAGTGGATTGGGGTGTTATATTTAAAATCAAAGCAAACCTATCAACTAGAATAGAGTATAGCAGTTTAAATTTAATTGTATGGATGCCCGCATGTCTTTTCGATTAAATCCACTGACCCTCTTGAATGACAGGTTACGATGAGGAAATTAAGGAACTTGAGCATGCCAGGAACCAGATTGCCCAAATGGTTTTCAGGACAAGCTGTAAGCTTTTCGAAGCTCAAGAATCGTGAACTAACAGGTGCAATTATAGGTATCATTTTTTCCATCAACCATGATACACCACCTAGTGAACTGCGAGTTGAACTTCCCGGAGTAGTTGATATCAAAGCAAATGTCCTCAAACTGGGCAAATATATATATAGTTCGGTGTTGGACTTGCGTGGCTTGCCAAGAACTAATGAGGAACAAATATGGCTTTGTAGATTCCCAGATTACCATCAGCTCATCTCTTGCTTGCGAGACATGGGGGACACATTTTGTGTGACCAAGAATAACCCACCTGTGGATAAGAGATTGGAGTTGAAAGAATGTGGGATTCATTTGATGTTTGAAGGGGATGACGATTATTATTGTGATGGAGAATCTGTTGGGAATAGAAGGCTACAATCTGTGTCAGAAAAGCTGGCCAATTTTTTCAACACTTACGAAGAAGAAGATAGCCCATAGATGATGATAATATTGAGCGTGCAGGAGAAGATTGCCGAAACGAAGAGAGATTATTATCGTGCTTGAGGTGTTTAAAGAGGTGGACATAAGTCATAGAAGAAAGGAGAGAGCTACGTGTCAGAGCACATATCATTGGTCAGACTTCCGGGTGTTCTTATGCTTAGCATTGTAATAGTAGTATATAGTAATGGTTTGAATTTCAGCTTACATTGGTTAGACATATTTTTTTGGAAATTTAGTCTGAGGTCATAAATAAGGAACTTATTTAAAGAATGGTGCCATCGATCAAAATATTTATTAAGAAGTCTCATTTACAACATGAGGTCCTATATATTAACAACAGCATGCGCTGTGTTGACAACACATCATGTTGTCAATGGGACCTCTTGACAAATATTTTGATCAATTCTACCATTCCTTAAATAAGTTTCTTATTTGGGACCTCAGAGTAAATTTCCATAGTTTTTTAGGTACATACTGGGTATGATGTTTACTAAGAAGTAGGTTTACTTTTTCTTAGGAAATTAAGAAAGTTAATTAACTCAATTTTCTCTAAATTAATTTTCTTGAATTATAAATTGATATATAATCTATTGATATACATAAGTATTTCAGAGTATAAATTATAATCAAATAATTTAGTTAGGTTTTTAATTTCTCAAAAAAAAAAAAGTCAATTGGTTGTTATATTAAGGATTAGAGATAGTATTGACCAATTCATTCTATTTTAACTACACTTCATAATGTCAGATCTAGCTGTTGAGTTAATTTTACATCTAGTGTAAGAATTATTTTACATATTGCTAAATGTATTTTGAATTGCCTTTTATTGATACTTCTTTAACAATAATCAAGTAAAGTGTGAGGAAATTGATGAAGATAATTAGATAAAAATGCCACGTCACTTAATGTAATTAATTTATTTAATTCAATCAAATGAGTTAAATAGGGTTGAAGTTAATGATCAAATATCAAAAGAATATTTTATCTTTTTAATAAATGTAGGATTTCATGACATCACCAGAATTTAATCAATATACTAAGATTAGTGCAAATATGAATAATGTACACACACATGCGCACTAACATGTACCACCTAACTTTGAGAGAGAGGCATATAATAACCATCAAGTCATTTTGGGAAAATTGCCGGGATGGATTTTAAATTAAGCCTTTTTATGAAATAATCTAATAACCTGTTTGATTCACGGAGGCCATGTGAATACAATGGGTGAGAATGTAATTGAATGATTACTACATAATATTTACTTGATATGTCATCAAGGAATTATACAATGGAATTCATATTTTGTCTATAAAAAAAAAAGTGAAATAAATTTTTTAGTTCTATTAAGATTAAAAATGAATGGTATAAACATTTAAATACAGACTTATGAAATATATAAGTACCCGTATGTTAATTCATACAAGCAGTAATCCGAATTACATAGCTAAAACTATGTAATGATTATTACCTGATTTGATGCAATCGTAATCAGGATTATATTCAATTGTATTATTATGTCAATTAAATAATGTAATTAATGAATGCATCAGAATTACATGTAATCCTCTTTCATATAATTAAACCAAACATGTCATAATTGTTTGATGCTGAATTTGGTTACCATTATCTTAATAATTGTTATTCGATAATTAAAGTTGGTTCCCGACAAGCTTCTGTTGTCAATTATATTCATGAAGAAATATTGATAAAATTATTATGCACGGTTAAAGGTGAACCATGCTGCTTATGGTTTAGAGTTCATATGCTATATAAAAGTATATTAATACACTGCTTCCCCTCGTTAATATAAGAGCCAATTGATTAATTTAATAATAATAAAAAATAATATATAACTTTTTATAGTATTTATAATTATCATTGCACCCAAATTAATTTGTCCTACGTACAAATTAATATGTAATATAATACTACATGTATATAATTATAAAAAATCAAATATATTATAGTAAAATTTATTTAACTTATTTAAATCAAAACCTACACAAAATTAGAACGAGTGAAATGAGCAAAAATTTATTTTTATTTTATTGGGCAGCATAAATTTCTGTACTCCACAGTCAACGAAGAAAAGGACGTTTCTTGACTTAAATATACTTAAAAAAACCAATTGGATTAATATGATTTTTTTCTCTTAAATTTTTCAACATTTTTGTCTTATTCCTTTGAATTTAAAATAATTAATTTTAATCGATTTAAATTTTTATTAGATTATAATAAATTAATGTTTTAGTTAAAATTATGAAACTTGACATGAGACCAAAGCATTGCGTTGTACTGACTCAAACCAATTCTATTGGGCAGCACAGGTCGTAAAGTTGATTTCCGTACGTGTATGTATGCCCCGCCTTAACGTGAGCCCCACGCACACAAGAACCATTGATAATGGCAATACAGATCCCATTGTCATTCGAATTTGAAGTTGGAAGATTAATCTTATCCATTTTCTCTCGTTACTGGAGAATCCGACATTGCCTTCTCTCCGATCAAACCTGCTTGTCACTCAGAATCTGATTCCGTTAGAAACTTCTCAGAATTCTACAAGAAAAGCATCACAATCCTCTCACAGTTCCGGAAGTACTGTCGTTACTTCTCTCTTCTCGAAAGCCGTATTGCCTCGTCGGTTGTCACACAGAAATGTCACCGGACTGTGACGTCGGTTCGTCAACTCTGGCATCCTTCAGGCGTCGCTGGGATGTGATCCTGAGCTTCAGAAGTGCAGATGATGGTGATCGCTTCACCAAATCCCTCTACAACGCTCTCCAATCTCGCGGCATTCGGGTTTTTCTCGACGACGTTGGATTGGATTGCCGTGATCAGATAGTCCCGAATCCGCTCGAGGCTATCGATGACTCGGCCGCTTCTATCATTATCCTCTCTCCTAACTATGCTTCTTCTCATTGGTGTCTGGAGAAGCTCGCTAAGATTTGCAACATTGGGAGACTAATTCTGCCGGTCTTCTTCAACGTTGACCCGCGTGATGTCCGTAAACAGGGAGGTCCATTCAAAGATTCTTTCGAGGATCACAAAGCCAAGAGGAGCGAAGATGAGGTGCTAAGTTGGAGGGAAGCTATGAAGAAAGTAAGTGGAACTGCTGGTTTCGTTTTTCCTAATCTCAGGTCTTCTCTATCGCTAAGTGACTATTCATGTGTAGAGATAATAGGTGGTTGAAAATGATAGTTATCTATTTACAGCTTCCGATTATTCTCTATACTTTTTTGTTTTCTCCCGTTCTGGCTTTACTGAGTGATTTGCTGTCTTTTCTGCTAAAGAGAAAAGGAAGATGATCAAATTCGAGATTTAGTGAAAAGGGTTCTGAGAGAACTGAGTAATACTCCTGTGGGTGTGGCTGAATTTACCGTCGGACTCGATGCTCGCATTGGAAAACTATTGGAATTGTTAGACGTGAAATCCAATGGCGTAAGGGTTTTGGGATTGTTTGGGATAGGTGGGGTTGGCAAGACAACCCTTGCAAAGGCTCTTTTTAACAGGCTTGTTGTGGATTTTGAGCATCGCAGCTTCATTTCAAGTGTTAGAGAAGCTTCATCCAAAGATGGAGGTTTAATTGCACTAAGAAACAGAATTATCCGTGACATTTCCTCTCAAGAAGTTGTTGGTGACGACATTCCTGCTTTCAGAAGAGTAGTTGATGAATATCGAGTTCTGATAATACTGGATGATGTAGATGACGTGAAGCAACTCGATACTCTAATTGGGAAAAGAGAATGGTTCCATGAAGGAAGCCGTATAGTAGTCACCTCAAGGGATACACGAGCTTTGGCTGAGACTCATGTTAATGTCTCCTGGGAGGTTAATGCATTGGATGACTCTGATTCATTAGAACTGTTCTGTTACCATGCAATGAGAAGAAATGAACCTGCAGACAAAAATCTTTTGAAGTTGTCAAGGGAAATAGTGTCTCTAACGGGAGGGTTGCCTTTGGCTCTGGAAGTGTTTGGTTCAATGTTGTTTGGCAAGAGAAGGGAAGAGGAATGGGTTGATGTTGTGGAGAAGCTGAAGCTAATTCGTCCTGGGAACGTACATAAAGTGTTAAGGATCAGTTATGAGGGGTTAAATGAACAAGAGAAATGCAGCTTCCTTGACATTGCTTGTCTGTTCGTTCAGATGAGGATGAAGCGAGAAAATGTGATTGATGTACTGAGAGGTTGTGAATTTGATGGAGAGGAAGTAATCGAAGTTCTCTCAAAAAAATGTCTGATCAAAATCAGAGAGGACGAAACCATTTGGATGCATGATCAAATTAGAGACATGGGAAGGCAAATTGTTGTAGACGAAAACCTTGTTGATGCCGGTATGCGTAGTAGATTGTGGGATCGCTCTCAAGTTCTTACTGTTTTGAGGAATTTGAAGGTAATTATCCTGAAAGTGGTCTTGTTGTTGAGGCTAAATTCTTTTTACATGATTTGAAGTGCTTTGCCACTCCATTATTATCGTTGTTAAGGCAAGAAACTTGATTGATTTTCCATTGATTATTTTGCATTTGTAAGATATTGTAATTTGATTCTAACAAATTTTAAAAGCATTGTAGGTAATTAGGTTTTAGATTAATTGAATAATGGTGGTTAATATAGATGACTACATTGCTCTGTTAATGAAATGGTGATCATAATCTCTTAAAAATTAAATTTATGAAACATATCTATTTCATGAATTTACTTTATAGTCCTTCATATATTTTGGTAAAGTAAAAAAGTTTACGCAGTCGTGCTGCTGGTCTTATGGGGCCAGGAAGAGAGTGACTTGGACATTTTGTCGTTTTTAGGTCCGTCCAAGTGATCTTTCTTTTTTATTTATTTGTTTATTTAATCTCAGTACTCTGTTGGATCTATTTTTTTAAGGTAGTCATACATATTATATTAATTAATCATATTGCCGCAACCTTAATTAGATTTGGTTCATTAGAATATTACAATTTCGAATGCCGTAACACTTCATCACTATGCATATATCAAACCAGAGGAAATGCTTGACTTTCAAATATTGTATTCCAACGTGTATATGACAAAAACCTCAAAAAAGAAAAAAAGAAAAAACACTCTGCTTGTTCTTGTTGGCGATTCATAGCATCTTTTCAGTCCCTCTGATCAGAATACCAAATTCTTATGTATGTTTTTAAATATTTTGTTGCTTTGGAACCACAGGGAACAATCAGAATTCGTGGGATAGCCCTAGACTTCGAGAAAGGAGCTGCTAAAGATCATGTTAAAGGTGATGAAGCAACTTCTGGGAAGAACCTTCAATGTGGTTCCAGTTTCGCAAATGTGGTGGCATTCCTTAAACAGATGCACAAGAAATATATTCAACGAGTTGAGAGAAACAAAGAGGCTTTAGTGCTTTCCACCAAGGCCTTTAAACCAATGGTGAACTTGATGCTGCTTCAGATCAATCATTTGAGATTGGAAGGGGAGTTTAAATCTTTCCCTGCAAAATTGAAGTGGCTACAATGGCAAGGG
>JANTPZ010000252.1:0-36583 GCA_025593235.1 Vachellia pachyceras | reverse complement strand
TTTCATTAGCAACATAATGGCTCAGTATCACTTAATTATTATTGTTTATCCTAAAAAAGTTCATCCACTTTGGTTTTGTCGTTACTTTAACTTAATTGATGTGTTGTGTCCAGCTTTTATATCAGAACCTAGATATTTTTAATGTTATGATATAACGTGTCGATTCAGAAAGCGATAGATGAGTATTTTTACGCAAGTCGAGGTAAATATGTGAAGCAGATTATCTCATTTTACGGGAAAATACTATTGAACGTGTGTTTGACTTTTACAATCGCTTTAACAAACAAATCGAATATTTGGTATTACCAAATTAAATGTCTATTCAAATATTTGCATTTTAGATTTCTTTGTTTTGTTCTTACAAGAAGTGATTTATTTTGAATAAAATTTTGCCCTCTGATTGATTTCAATCATCCCAATTTTTCATTAAAATAAAAAAATTATTTTAAACAGATTTATTTTGGTGAGATCATTCTGAACAAATTTGTTATGCCAAATACAACAAAAATGTTAAAAAATTAATTAAAATAAAATTAAGTGGTTTTAAACTTCTATTAACATATATGTTTGGAACAGGCCAGTGATTGATCAAAATTTCTATTAATATATATGTTAAATAAATTTAACCATAAATTAAGTTTAACCATATATAATTATATAACAATAAGTTTTATCCCACCCAATGTGGTTCGCTATATGAACTGTAGGCGTAGGATATAATGTTATGTAATTTCAACAATCAACAAAAAATTAAATCTTTGAATGTATTTGTATTTTAATCAAATGATTTATTCAATGATTTCTTTGAACATTTTTTAGCCTTTTCTATACTCCTCATCAAAAGAGACTTTATCTGTCTCGTCTGCCCTTTTCATTGGCACACCCGATGTTGTATTTGTACATTTTAACCACATCAAACAATTTTATAGTACTTTATTTTCTTTAAGAAGGAAGAGACTCATAGAATGACAAAGGCAAATAGAGCTTTGGCACATTTTTGTTAATCCATAAACACGATCTATATAGATGCATAGACCCATGGATCCATACATTTTGATTGGAAAAGAATCAATAGAACACTATGAAACTACGCAAAGAGTTAAACAAACTTTACAAGGTTACAAAGAACTTCGAGGCATCATAGCTATCCTTGGATTAGACAAATTACAGGGTCTACTCCTCCTTTTATATCAGCATTTCGAATCTAATTATTTTTTTATGACTTTATGCATCAAGAACACTCACACACACATGCATACATGTAAAAGGGTTATAACAAAAGCAAATTATGTTATCAATGCAGTGTGATTGGTTCAATATTGATAATGATCGGGTTATAAATTTTTTTTTTGCCCGAAAAGCACATCCATTAAAAAGAAATCAGTACAAACCACAATCCAACATAAACATCTGAAAAGAAAACAAAAGCACTGAAACAAAAACAGTCCCCACAAAAAAATCCCAACAGATCAGACACCCCTATCCAGGATAAAAAATTACATTCCTTGCATCCAACTCCAGCAGACGCCGCAACGATACAGGTGACCGTAAAACCCAATCAGCAGGGCACACTCCACCTAGCGAAACCTTAGCAACCCCGTCAGCCACTAAGTTTGCTTCTCGAAAATGGGGAAAGCACAGAGAGAATAAGGAGGCCAAAGTGATGATGACAGAGACAGATCAACAATTGCCACCAATATTGCCAATAAAGCCCCTAAATAATTATCATCTTGATCCCACAAATTTACCTGTTGATTATTCAAAATCTGAGAATGAAATCCCAGAAGATAAGAATTATTCTTGTGTTGTTCTTAGCATGCCTTTGCCTGAAGAACCTCTCATAAAAAAACCATCCTTAGTTATAATAATTAAGGATAATCAATGCTTTTCTGGTTTTTGTTTTCTTTTGGATCATTAAGATATGTGGTTGTAGTTTTGTAAGAATTGTAATTTGAGAATTGAGAGTCAGATATTATTGAAGTTCATTTTTTGGTTGCTATTCATTAGCTTTTATTTTTATAGATTCTGATCTCAATTATGATTATAAATGAAATATTTGATTCCTACCTAATACTTATAGTCTCAACTTTAGGCCTCTTTTCTGTCACTATCCATACTCAACCCAGACAAGATGAATTGACTTTTTTATTTTAAAATAAAATTCTCCATTATTGGGTTAATGTACAAAAATATTTCAAAAGTATATCTAGCACTATATACTTTTTTTTATGGTACGAAAATACATATAAATATTTAAAATGTAAGAAAAAAATTTCATGATTTGTAACCTAACATAATCAATATGCATATACCAAAATAGCGTGAGCCCACCACAAAAAGTAAGGATATGTTAAGTAATATTTAATTGTTTTGACATTTTTATACCTATTTTAAATATTCATCGGTATTTTTATTCCTCAAAAAAACATATGGTGTAGGATACTCTTTTAATAAAAGGTTTATAGGTATTTTTACATCTTAACTCAAAAAATAATTATCTAATATAATTGTCCCTCTTATCTGTATCTTTCATAATTAATAGTTGGCAGTTCTGTTGGAATTTTTTTTAACAAAAATACCACCTAACATTATTCTATATATCTTCAGAAAGAAAAGAAAGTCAAATATTGTGGCTAAGCATAACCACACTGCGGCATGAATCATTGACACAACCAATTAATTATTAGAGACATAGATTACTGAGAGAGTTCACATGTTTATCTCCGTTTATATAAAAGTACTTATAAATACTTTTCCACCGCGTTACCAAATGGATCCCATATAGATTACGGGGAGAATTACTTAGAGGTCCCAAGGGAATGATTTATAAAATGGTCCGAAGATGTTGTAAATAGTAACTGCTTCACTTATAAATTGTATTTTTTAAATTGTCATTAACAACCTCTTGAAACCATTTCGTAACATATTCTCTTACTTGAGACCTACATGTAATTCTTAATAGTTATAAGCTTGCAGCTTAAAAGAGTAACATTGGTACATTGTCTAATCGCTACGTTGTCTCACAACTCTAATGATTAATCAAATAATTTCAAAAATATTATAATGACAAAATTGGTTTTAAAAAATTTAATATTTTAAGGATAAAATTGCCAAAAAAACTTTAGGAAGCAATACAAATACATAAAAAATATTCTAAATTGTTGGATGAATATATATTATAATACTTTAAGATGTTTGACGAACCAAGAAACAATTTAAGATGCTGACGCAGAAGAAAAATTTTTAAGGTGTTTGATGAACGTCCTTAATTCAAAAAATTAAAAATTAAAACTGGATGAACTGATGTTAAATATATTCATCAACCTTGCTGTTAACTCCCAAAAAAAAAAATTCATCAAGTGAAGTTTTATTTGACACCATAAAGTATTTTTACAGTAATACTTAACACGCTGAAGTAATTTTTCAGGACAATTTTACGTTTAAATTATTTCTAGAGTTATATCACTCATCTTCCATATTATAAGTACTCATTCAAAACTATAATATTCGCTCATATTTAATTTTTTATCACTGCAAAATAATTTTAATTGTTAGATTAATCTGAAAAAGTATAGTTACCAATTGTGATGAATAGTCACCTGGCTTCTTCTATAATGTGTGTGTTTGGTAAAGCTATTGCAGAAGCCAAACGTACGTTTAATAGTGTTTTTTCGTAAAATGAGATAATCTCCTTAACATATTTACCTCGACCTGCATAAAAGTATTTCTCTACCGCGTTTCGAAATATGCATAATAGCTTCGTTTGGTTTCCTGTTGGAAACCTCGTTCTGACTCCCAAAACCCATTCTCACGCAAGCCGAGACAAAATTCCTCTCACATAAAGTACATCGGAATCTGTGTCCGTTTTCCCAACGGATTTCCAAACGAAGCCATTACTCTTTTTGCCTCACAACTTCTGTAGTCATGGGCAATAATACCACAGTTGTAGCGCAAGTTCTGAAGCTTCGCATACCTGATTGATACCCATATGCTATCCATGTCTAGTCTCGGCACCCAAACTCCTCCTACCAGCGGTTTCGCTAGATCAGTTTCAACTCGGATACGCACGAATGATCTGAACAATAACTCGTTAATTTTTGGCTCTTCAAAGCAAATTACCTCCGCCACTGTGTTACCAATTTTCACTCTATTCTTCCTTGTCACAACCTTGGGGAGTAAACTAGGGATTTGAATCAAATCTATACATTTCGAGTGAGCACCTCCTTAACTGTTAACAATGGCGACCATGAACCAAGATTTAAGAGGAAGCCATCAACCGCCCACGGACTATCTCTCAGTATTGTATCATACTCTGTTTTGGCCCCAAAATGGAATGTACAAACATTCTCATCCTCAAAAACAATTTCAAACTTACCATTCACATTCCAGCTTCGTTCAATTGCTTTCCGAACAGTATTCCGATTCACTTGTCTGGATGCTGATAGTTTCCCCACCAAAGCAAACGAATCTCTTTTTTGGTCCTAAACTATAAACATTGGTATGAAGTTATATCACACTTTTTTTTATAATAATCATCTAAAGGGTTGAATAAAGATGCACACAACCTCCTATACTAGCTTGGGGACAAAAAGGGTTTGATATTTAGAAACGAAGGGAATGTTTTATTTTTTAAAGGAAAACGTGCGTTCAACAATTTTTTTCTTAAAACGAGATAATCCCCTTAACACATTTACTTCGTAAATGTTAAAAACATTTCTCTATCACGTTCCCAAACTAATTCATTAAGAGAAGCAAATTATGTTATAAACCTGTTGACATACCCTATAGAAGGCTTGAAGCTATTTGTTTAATGGATATTTGTGTGTATTTGAGAAATCTGTTGGAAAAATTATTTCACAAAAACCAATAGAAGTATGTGAGAGGAGTTTTATCTCAATTTATGTAAATATAATTACAAACCTGATTGCTAAACATCCACAAGTCTTTTTAAGTATTGAGGCGGCGGCGCTCTCAAAAAAACTTTTTTCATAAGTCGAGTGTAGATACCTAGCTCATCTTCTCCATTCAGTGACCCTTTTGTATTAAATCAAAGTATTATTATATATGGGTTTAAAAGATTTATCACGTTTGAAAAGATATGTCACGTGTAAAACTTATTGTCGTATTGCCTTTATGGAGATTAGAAGACCCCACCGACATATTGCGTGGTTTGTATTTCTAGGTGTTGGGATGTTCTCGTGCACTCAGCTGACTTTGCCTCCATCCTTTTTTTTTTCACTAAATAAATAAATGCATGAATAATTTCATCAGATAATTAGATAAATATAGGTACATTGTGAAAACACGAGTAAATTGAGACAAGTTTTTATCGTGATACATTCACATAAATCGAATTAAAACTTCTATTACACACCAATTTCATAAATCTAGTAAATCACTCCTCCAATGTTAATCACTTTTTACTCCTAACACTAATCATAACACTCAATCCAAACAACTCAGATAAGGCACATCGTCAAGCTCGCACGAAGCCCACATGATACAACCGCTCTTTGCACTAGCCTTCATTTCTCTTTCTGGCAACCCTCTCCCTCTCTCTGAGGGAGCGTCTCTGCAAATCCTCTCTCTCTCTCTCTATACCTCCACTCATCATCATGAGCGAAAATCCGTGCTTCCCTGGAGAGCTCGCTTCTTTTCATTCATAATAAATGTTGAGCCTTTTTCCTTCCTTCCATTTCGCACATGGACATGGCCACGCCATAGTTTAGCAATTTCCATCCTCCGTTCTTGGAAATTGGGGTCACCAAAGTCGACATGCAAATGCCTCACACTTACCATCTCCTATCGGTTTGAGGATTTCAAATTTGAAGCTCTTGATTATTACATATTGTAGCTTTGGGATTGATTTTGACTAAGCAACGGGAGTGAGTGATGAAGAATGACGAGCAAGCTCTTAGTCTGTTTGGCATTTCGCTCTCTGACAGACCCAAATGGCTGCAACTTCTCATCTGTTCTTCTGGCTTCTTCTTTGGATACCTTGTCAACGGCATCTGCGAGGTAGATATCATGCAAGATTTTTAAGAATCACAAACTACAACTTACGGAATTTAGACTTGCTGAATTTTCTAGCTTATTTCTTTCTGAAGATACGGTCAAGTTTGATATTTGTTTTCTTATACTTTAAAATCCATCGAGCGTTCTTCTACCCTGTTTCCTCAGCATCTGATCACTACCTTTTAAGGAATTGGGTTCTTTATGCAGTAATATTTTGGCCAGGGATTTTCCTGCCTTTTGTTTCTCTGCTCTTGGAATTTCCATTGGGAAGTTGGACTTCATTTTGACCTTTTCTGTTATTCTTTTTGATTTTCAGGAGTATGTGTATAACAGGCTCCATTTCAGGCAAGCTTGTTCATCTTGTTACCTTTTCTAGATTTCTTTTCTTGAGGACTTTTCAATTAATAATAAAAATGGGCGACTTGATTCCTTATTCCAGCTACGGATGGTACTTCACGTTTGTTCAAGGATTCGTTTATCTGTTTCTGATTTACCTACAAGGCTTCACAAGCAAGCAAATGGTGAACCCTTGGAAAACCTATGTGAAGCTCTCTGCTGTCCTCATGGGCTCACATGGTCTAACAAAGGGATCTTTGGCTTTCCTGAACTACCCTGCACAGATAATGTTCAAATCCACAAAGGTAAATTACAAAAAATCCTTTGGAAGCTCTTGGTTGTTGACTAATCCTAATGATGTGTTTAATTTTATTCCTAGTTACTAGGAATCAGATTGTCCCGTTTAAATTCTTGCTTATGGGCTTAGTGTGTCAAAATTGTCTGACCTGTTTATGATATTCTGGCTGTACTCTCAAGTTGTTGAAGATAATTTTGGTTTTTTGGGACCATGAGGCTAATTGAATATTAGACTGCGAAATATTTGAATATAATCAGATTCAATTTTTGTACATTAGGTGCTACCGGTGATGATAATGGGTGCCTTCATACCGGGTCTGAGAAGGAAATATCCATTTCATGAATATGTGTCAGCAGTACTTTTGGTGGCAGGCTTGATTCTATTCACTTTGGCAGATGCACAAACATCACCCAATTTTAGTGTCCTTGGTGTTATAATGATATCCGGTGCTCTGGTCATGGATTCCTTTCTGGGAAATCTGCAAGAAGCAATCTTCACAATGAATCCTGAGACCACACAGGTTATTTTCATTTTTCAAGTCTTCTCAATTCTCTATGTGCTGTTCTTCTTCATGAGAAGAAAAAGGCATTCATCCATGTCACATGTTAGTGTAGCATATCAAATACTTGTTAATTCTCAAATCACAGATGGAGATGCTCTTCTGCTCTACCGTAGTGGGTTTGCCTTTCTTAATCCCACCTATGCTTTTAACTGGAGAGTTATTCAAAGCCTGGACCTCATGTTCACAGGTAAATTGGAGGCTCATTCACCCCAAAGGCTTGCCAGTTAGTATTTGCTACATATGATTCAAGTAAATGTACAAGTGTATTTAAGGCGAGATAAGAGGGAAAATAAATACTGCGTATTCATGCATAAGGTCTCAATCCCCGTTACTCAATTCTTCACTTATTGCTTTCTAAATAGAGTAGGCGTTTCCTTTTCTTGCAGCATCCCTATGTATATGGCGTGTTAGTGTTTGAAGCAATGGCCACTTTTTTGGGGCAAGTTTCTGTCCTCTCCCTAATTGCCATTTTTGGTGCAGCCACAACAGCGATGGTAAGTTTCTCCGTCACAAGCTTCTCCTGCTGTCATTATGCCAGTTTGGACTACTGAGTTTGAATTTGTGCACCAAAATGGCCCCCAAATCCCTTGACGGTTGCCATGTGAGAATGCAAGGATGTCTTATGGCTCAAATGGTATTAAATCATTAAATGGCCAACACTAACTTGTTTTCCAGCAGTAAATTTGAACTTGATCTGGAAGCTGACTTTTTGTTTTATGATGTTTCCTTGGGCAAAGTATTGCTGCCCTGTAAGGCTTTAATGGCATTAAATGATCAGCATTCCCCCCTACCATACGCACTTGAACATGATTTGAATGTTGACTTTGCAACTGATATTTGTTTCGATTAAATTGAATTCTGTAGATTCATGCATGCATTTGGAGAAAGAGTCAGAGAAATGAATAGTGCGTGATTTATATTTTGAATTTGGTGACAGATAACAACGGCAAGAAAGGCAGTGACATTAATGCTGTCATACTTGATATTTACGAAGCCATTGACAGAACAGCACGGGACTGGACTTCTGCTCATAGCCATGGGAATCATCCTCAGGATGTTGCCTGAAAACAAACCTACCAACACCAACAAGGCCTTACCCTCTTCTCCTGCTGCTAATAATCAGGAGTTGACCACCACTCACTCACAATATGCTCAAGATGAAGAAAGGAGGCCCTTTGTTTAAATGCTATTCCCTTTGTACTAGCTAGTGTCATCTTTTGAATATTAACTCTCTGCACTTACTATTCAGCAAGGACCATATAATGCTTTTTTTAATTTTTTAGAGAAATAAAATAACGAGGATAAATGAGAAACAGGGTGGTGAATTTAATATGCGCTTTCACTTTTTTTGGCTTGTGTGGATTTTTTTTCTGCCCAAGGACAAACCTTCCTCACGCTTTGATTAAATAAAATCACGAAGATAGATGTTATGCACGATTTGTTTATTTATAATAGCGTTTTGGAAATATTTATTTTATTAATAATTATAATTTGTCAATTTAGGGGATCCCACACTCACGCTTTTGATTATATATAGTCCCTGCTTGAAGCATAAGGCACAACACAATATATCCCATTACAATTTACTAGTACCAAGAAAATAGTCAAGTTTAATTGATGTTATGAAATTTTTTCTTTTATAATCTGATCCTCAATTAAATATAAATATTTTCTCAACTTTAAATTCTTGTATTGAACAGGTCAATCTTAATCATTTATAGGGGACATTACAGAAAAAATATTTGTAATTATATTTGTACTTGTAAAGTATATTACAATTGGAGCTGTACGGAGTGAGACATCCAGTGTAATCTATATGGTACATATAATTGCATAGTTGAATATTCTAGTTATTTTCTTAAGTGAGAGGCACAATGTCCTTGAAACCTTATTTAATGGAGGAGACCGAGACGCCACGAAAAGTCTACGAAAAAAAAAACATGTTCATCGGCTTCATAATTTTAAAGTTGAAAGAAATAATTAATTAGATTATTGTGAGTGAGGCCTAATTTATCTCTCGAGCGAGCTCCAACCTCAAACAGATGGCAATGCAACAACCACTCATGTTTAACCATATGTATGTTTTAGTAATTTATGAGATGTAAATGTTAGAAGAGCTTTTATATTACAATCACCGCCGTCAGTTTGTTTAAAAGATCGGTGGAAATGTCGGTGGCATGGAGGCCACCGAACTCGATTCATGGAGTGCAGTAACCGGAAAAATACATGAGTGACCACGTGTTGATGCATCTGCATGCAAGATGACACACACACACACACACACACACACACACACCCCCCCTTCCTCTCCACACACACAGTGTAAAAACTAAAAGTCTTACGGTTTAATCCCCACAGAACATGTGGGTGACGACGACGGCGAAGAGATAGAATGTAGCAGCGGCACTGGTTTTGTTTTTGTTTGGGGGGGGGGGGGACACAAGTCTCTTATCGGATGCGGAGGAGGGCAGCGGAAGGAGGCCGAAGGAACCATGGAGAGGACAGCATGTGAAATACGGAGGCCTTGACGCTATTTATCACTTGCTTCCTCCATCTCTGCCATTGTCATCGCTCCTCTCCTGCATCATATCAATTCAGTCATTTAAAATTGTACAGCCTGTTTTGCAAAATTAGGTGGTCCTCTCTCATGCATTACATTTAATTTACACCGATTTTTAAAATCAATCCGGTATATATATGTTTGGCTTTTCATTTTATATTTTATATTCATCTTCAATTTTAGCATCAATCCGTCACTTTTCCTCACCAAAATTTACAATTTCCTTCTTACAACGCCAATCTAGCTGTGACTTTGTAGTTCTGAATAAATAAGCAACGTCTCATAAGTATTATATGTTCTTCTCATACATACATACATACATGCATGCATGCATGCATGCATACATACATGCATACATACATACATACATACATACATATGAATTCTACGTGACAACAGAGTAAAATTGTGTAAATGGACAACATTCCTTTTTGTTTTGTCTGCAGACAGGAGATGATCATGAGACTAATTTAAGCTAGGATGAAGGGCATGTCTTTCATAGAGTTCCAAGTGTTTGGTTTGGCTTGGCTTTATGTTAAATATTCTTAAAAAAGGAGGTTGACTACGTGGTATTAGATTGAACCTCCATATAGATTTAATCATTACTTGCAAAATTGGGCTTTTGTATCTTGGAAAAAAAAAACCTTCGGAGTAATCTATGTAACCCCCAGTTAGAATCCTAATCTGGATTAGGCATGATGCTCGTAGCCCCATGGATACCAAAAGCGAAAGAAACAATTTCAGGCAAAAAAGACATTATTATATTTGATGGATCTTTCTTACGAAGTTGTTCTTGTACAAATGAATAATATTAAATTTTTTTGCACTTTCTTCCATGAATGGTCACTGAAGCCTATTGTCAACTTCACAATGTCCAGTAGTCTGCGTAGGCAAGAAAAGGCCGAAATCATATTTCTTTGTTTCTCATTAAAAAAATCCAATTTGAGACCAATAAAATTTTGGGCCGACAGAAGCACAATGCATAGGAGTCCTCTCACATCTCTTCAATTAGTTCATACCATATCAACTCATGTTAGTGAGGAATTGACTCACCATCTATAAAACCGTAAATTCAAATCCTGCTGTTGACGTGATGACATTATTGATGAGTGATCCGTAAGTATATCTATAGCAATATTTGAGTATGAAAACGTATGTCATAACCCCGATAAACCTTGGGCATCCAACACACATAAACTTTATTGTACCAAAAAAAAAATAATTCATGTGTTCCTACCACAAAAGTAGAAAAATTATTGAGGTTTAATCTAACAGAATGGGTTAGTCTCTCATGATATGATAAAAAAGCGAATTAAGGTTTGAGTTTATATTAAGAAAAGAACTTACACTTAGCATTTGATAATGTGTCAAACAATTACAAGAATGTCTTCAATATGATGGTAAATGCCCCTAATGAAAAAAATAAGTGGAAAAAATTTTACATTAAGGACCACATGGGTTATACTGTCATCTAAAATAAAGATTTTAGGCACTTTCATCTAGATTATCATTATCATCCTAATTCAAATACTTAATAACTTCATATGATATCATTATGTATTAAATTTTTTATCTCCAACAAAATAAGATGCAAAATTATGCTAATCCTCCAACTATCAATGTACAAAAGAATGATGTATGCGCTTGGGTTCTCATGCCAGGAAACACCATTCATTTCTGTCTAGATACAATACAAAATTTGCAGCCCATCATGTGCACAATTTGATCTATTTACTAAATGTATTGATAGTGGATGTGCTAGTTCTGGGGTTTGCAAACCTTGTGGCAGATGCAATATCAATGGGGCTCGGCGACTTCTTGTCAAGTAAGGCCGAGCAAGACGTGCTTCTCAAAAAGAGGCAAGCAACCAATTGGGATGTCATGAACCCGACAAGTGAAGAGAAAAAGGAGTTAGTTAAACACTATGAAGCTCTTGGTATGGAAAGTAGTGATGCAACCATGGTATGTACGGGGGAAAAAAGACTACCCTTTAATTCCTTTGAAGTGTGTCATCCAATGCTCTTGGGGATCAACTTACTGAACTCGATTTCTTTCGCGAACTTTGTCAACTTGTTCGCAAAATAAAACAACACATTGGTGGACCAGAGAATGGAAAATAACAAGTGTTGCCGGCAGATCGAGAAGCTCAGCATGGAAGAATGGCCTTATCACCTTTGTTTCATTCATGCTGTTTGGCTCCGCTCCTCTACTCTCTTTCGTCATTCTCGTGCCATTCACAAACAATGATTCTGTCAAGTTCATGGGATCTTGCTTGTCACTGCGCTGGTTATTGCTCTTCTCGGGGTAGCAGAGGCAAGGATTGCAAGTATGAACTATGTCTCCTCTGTTGCTATCATTCTCCTTAACGGATCCATAGCTGCAGCTGCTGCTTACTCTTTCGGATGGTCTCTCCAGTATGTGACAGGCATACAAGAATTATAAAACCAACAAATCGAATCTTCTACATTTACGGAGAGAGATACAAGAACAATATGATTACGTGTGTGGTCTACGTCTTGTTTGAAGAATGCAGGGGATAATCATTATAAAACTAGAGCTGAACTAGTGGTAGGAATTTTCTTTTGTTAGCTCTTCAGACTTTGTTCTAGCTGCTAACTTTATTGCACTGAATGTTCGCGAAGAGGGAATTTGATCGGATGGGTTACTGACTCACTGTACTACTATCACCTTTCTCCTCTTTAATGGAACGAGATGAGGTTTTCGCTTATATTCTCTGACTTCTTTGATTCTACTGTTTTTATTTCCCGTTGGATTACAGCGTTTTTTTTTTTTGTGCGCGCGCGCTGATTTTGTACTCTGTTTCAGAATGTTTTGATTCTTCTCTCTGTCTATATATTAATACATCGATATTTGTGGTAAAAGAAAAAGAGATAGCTTCCAAACCAATAATCTGTACCATGAAAGAAATCAGAACCGATTTCATTCACCATTAACGGTTCTGCTAAAGCCGAAATTGCAGAGACAAAAGGGCCCCCAAAATAGAAAATGGAAAATGGATATGAGGAAGCTAAAAGCCTAAAACTTGAGATGCAAAGTTAACAAGAAATGTTTAACTTAGTTATCTCTTCCAGCAAGAGTCAGACCTCAGTATACCAAAGTGACATTTATTTATAGGGAAAATGAGACTACAAGTGACAAGGTCATCTATCTCTCTTCTTCATCTAAGGATAATTGCAGAGCGTGCTCTGCTTCTTTCAAGAATAAGCGAGTGAGTTGCTTTTGCCCTCGCCGATATACTATAGAAGACCACTTGTTCCTACTCATCAACTTGTGCTCCTCAGTCTCATTGGTGTTGCTGCAGGTTTGAAAGAGAAAGATAACATGGGAAAGACAACATGGAAAAGGCGAACAGTTAATATGTGAGATTCAGGATACTACAAAAATGTAAATCCCACCCCTCCCCCTCTCATTTCTTCTTCTCTGTTCTCTATTTCTCTATGAATGCACTAAATGAAGATCAGTGCGCATAACATTGATGGTTGATGAAATGTTTTAAGAAAGAAATGGTGTTAGCAACGAATACAGTTAAAAAAACTCTTGAAAGGATGTAATGCAGAGGATTCTTGACATGTACCAAAATTTATCTTTCAAGTTAGCAATTCATAGGTATAAGTCAAGGTACTCCAATCAAGGAAACTAATTCCCACCTTGAACTATTCATCTTCAACTGTTGGTTATCATCCCAGCCATCAAGAATAAGGGCATTGTTCAGCAAATCAGTGTCGCTTTCCTCCGTTCCAGAACCCTCCTCAAGATCCATTAACCTTACAAGCAGTGAAATTGGTTGAAGTATTACTCGCAGGATATACCTTAACCCCAAACTAAGCGAGATTCATTGTACTCAATATGGGATATGCCACATAGAACAATGAAAATCACTTGCAAAAAGCAAGTTTCAAGAGGCATCAGTGTATCTCTTATACTTAACGTGAAGCTGTCAGAAATCATCAAGTATTTCCTGGCACTTACTTGACTCGAAGAAGATCAACAAGCAATTGGAAGGCTCCGGAATCACCGCAAACCTCCCATACTGCCGATTGAACATCCGTATCTGATAGTTGCCTCTCCCCTCCGGATCCAACAAGCTTTAGGGGAAAACATTAAGTTAAAACGCTGGAGTCAGATATAATTAAATAATTGAATAAAATGCTTATATATTTTCTTTTGGGAGCACTAATATAGTGTTTTTAATCCCATTTATAAAATATACAAATAGATTTCGCTCAGGCCTAGAAATTTAGCCTGCATTGTGTTGCCACTTTCATAGAGACTGGCAATGGAAGAAACCCCGTCCCAGCTTTCTTCTTTTTACTTCTTTCATTATTTGCAATAAATTTACTACGATTCAAAGACCATCTCCTATCCTTTTTTTTTTTAAAAAAAAAAATTCCTTTCTATTCCTTCTCTTTGAAATGTAACAAAACATTTAAAAATTTCAAAATTTTGTTTCGATTTGGTTATGTTAGTCCACAAGGGAAGTATAAAGCCTTGTTATTCACTCGCTATCTGATTCTTTTATCACACATATTAAATATGTGTGCAACATCTCAATGTTGTAATGCACATGCAGCGTGGTGCCATGCACCACATGGCTTTAGAGTTCAGATCCCTTTTTGCATTAGTGTGCTACAGTTAATG
This sequence comes from Vachellia pachyceras, assembly GCA_025593235.1. Lineage (NCBI taxonomy): Eukaryota > Viridiplantae > Streptophyta > Magnoliopsida > Fabales > Fabaceae > Vachellia > Vachellia pachyceras. The sequence goes on along the minus strand of JANTPZ010000252.1, from coordinate 22,153 downwards.
ATTATGCACAAAGCAAATTAAAAGCATTGTTTTGATCATGAACTTCTAAGGAGGGAAAAAAAAAGTTATGTTGCAAAGAAAAATTCACCTCTTCAAGCAGCGAGGAAACTTTAAAGATCTCATTCTCCTGCATGGCAATGGTTCTCAAGGCTGTCATAAACTTCTCAGGAAAAACCAGCTTATTTGCATAAGATGGCATCTTCCGTTGACCGCTCCAACTATAATTGCAAACTTGTTCCACCTTGCACTTGTCATTTTCCCCACCTTTTTTGGTGCCCACCGGAAAAAACCCATGATTCAGCAAAGTCTTGGGTAAAAGACATCTCATCTCAGCCTTCTGTAATATAAACGAGAGAAAGCAATTGATTTCCCAATATTAAAGTTATTCTACTAACAGAAATAACAAGTCGAACAGGGGATGTATTACTTGCATACCTGGGCTTCAAGAAGCTGACTTTTGGATTCTGAGCAAGATATAGAAGCAATTGCTTCAGCTGGATAATGGACCTAAAAGACCCGACATCTTTAATTAACCATGATATATATCAGAGCATATTAATTGTAACCAAATGAAAGCTTAATCACGGATTGAGGGGAGAGAAAATAACAGAAGTAACAACCACAGACAATATCAAGGGCCAGGGGCAAATTCGAAGCACAACTATAGCTGCAAAACTGCCCTGCTGGATTACAATACGATCTACTATAGTTGCAGTACTGCTTAGATGTTATTTTACAGGACCTCATTAAATAAAGGGAAAGAAACATGCACCCATTTTAGATGTCAAAAGTATATTTGAAACTGCAAAGGAAATTAAACTTTTCCTTCGCCCCATCACTTCTATATGATTACATGTATGTATTACCCAATTGTAAATATGAGTGGCTGAATTGTATGTTTTCGTTCATAGAAGAAAGAGCACGCGAGCATGCAGCAGGCACCTCAAGCCTTAATTAAAATGATTCTACCATAATGGTCCATTCCTAATCTCCAACACTTGCTAAGGATGTGCGTATTGGCAACTTAGTAGAGCATTGTACAAGGTACTAAAGAGAAATTTGGCTAAGGGTGTGCAAGGTACATACTAAGTGGAAGCTATTACCATGAGATAGTCATATGGGTTATCATCGATCACAAAGCCATAAAGATAGAGAAGTTCCTGCATCGAATAGAAGAAAATAAAAAACCCTTCAACAATTGCAATGAACGTAAGAGTAAATCTTAACCAGCACGCCCCCTAACTAAATTCATGCATTTAGAAATACATGAAGGTACATCTGCAAATAAATCACTAATTTTATGTAAAGGATGATTTTGCAAATGGCAAATGTGGACTCAAATAAATGAAAACACGTCACAGGAAGTTTTTCACTAAAAACTGGAAGGCCTTTCTGCCTCAATCATAGAACACTGATGCCCAATAATAGGAATGATTGAAGAATAAAAAAGATGCCATACCGTGTTACATAATTCAGGCTAAAGGACAATTTAGAAAATGGAACATGAAACAAAGCCTAGCGAAATACACTAATATTTCCAATGTATAGACGCATGCTTTGCCATCACTTGGGGGAAGAAAAGGCTACTTGACACTACATAATTAAGAGGGATTAAATGCTAATCGTGGAAAGGACTGTTGACACTTCTAGTCGGAGAAGCATTGCCTCCACTATAATCAAAATCTGAGCAGGAAACCAGTGCATGGGAATACGCTATACAATGTTGTACGAAGCATTTTTTTTTTTTTGTAATTAGGTTCATTGTTGCTGAAACAATGGTGTGTGACTACGCAACAGGCTCAGTTCGGTTTCTGGCAGCAGACTCTTCAAAGGGAAAAAATAAAAATAATAAATTAGGGGGGAAGATCATAATTATAGTCAAAACAAAGGTAACTCAAATTAAATGTTTCCAGCATGCAGAAACATACATGCTTTATGCCCATATATAAAAATTCAAAACTGCGGAGGGAGAAAGAGAATTTATGTCCACATAAAAAAGAAAAATACGCCCTTGTATGTAAAGGTAAACTATCAAATCTAAACAATAATGCATGAAACCGAAGCATTTTTTCCCTTTCTATTTTTAACATTGGGATGGAACAACAACAACAATACCTCATTTCCTTTGCTGCCATAACTAATGGAAATTTCTTGACCAATCTCCAAGGAATTTTGCACAGCTTAACATTTGAGAAAATAAAGATCAGTAAATTCATTGAATGATGAAGCTACTTAGATCGACTGGCAGAGAAGAAAAATGAAATGGCATGTTGCATTCAAAAGAACTGAAGAAGCAAAATTCAGACTTTATCAAGGGCATAGTTTCCATACTGAATAAGAAAGAGAACAACATTACCAGAGAGAAGGTACATGGAAGAAGAAACACGTGTGGTCAATCCAGTTCCATCGACTTCCCAAGTTGCTATTGGCTTCAAATCTGAAAGGTCAATCAAGGTAAGTCACATGAGACATTTGAACTAAGCTTTAAATTTTCCAAAGTATCTTGTATTTATTGCTTTAAGTCTAACCACAGTGCAAATAGCCATGCATGCATGTATACGCAGATACAATCTTGTTTAGCTATAATGTCAAAAAGAAGGAATAACTGACATTTATTTGACATCTTTCTCATTGTCAACTTTCCTTCTGGATCAAGATCCAAGAGATAAGTAATATATGACACCATTATTACCGTGAAAACAGGAATATAACCCATAAAGTAAAACCATTTAGATACGGGCTTAAAAGAAAGGGATCTTAAGAATGTAGAGAAAGAAAAACGGCAAAGGCTCCTGTTTTGGCATCTGATAAGTGTAATAGATAACTCTTATACATAATAGTTGCACAAGTTTACAGACGTTCATCAGGAAGCCAATCAACCCAAGAAAAAGAGAAAAGTCTAAGAATGACTTTTGTCTCTGAGAATGGAATTTTCTTCTTCTAGCTATATCTAAACCCTAAGTTTAGAAGGGGGAATCAGAAGAACCCAACAATGGAGAAATAAAAAGGAAGGGACTTAGAAAACATCAAGTGAACCGAAATGTATAGGTTTTATTTAACAGCCTACCATGGTTGCAAAAGTCAATGCCTGGGACAAGACCCTCCACCCAAACCGGCTCTCCTTGTTGGCCCATCTCATTGGCTTCATCATCAAATTTTTCAACCTGGCTTTCTGAAATGAAACTTTCCAATATTAACATGATTGTTGACTTATATTCAGCAAAGGCTAAAAGAGGATAAATCAAAATATTTGAATATAAATCGCAATATAATTAAAAAAAATAAGAAAATGACAGACTTGTTTTATGATCATATTCACCATTAAATGTAGCCTCAACACTTTCATTGACTGAAATGCAACTGTCAGGTGTTTGCATTTTTGGAAATACTAAAGAATGAGGAAAAGGGATGTTCAAAGCACGACTCCAGAATACTGAATTTGCCCTAGCATTTAGCATTGAGGTGAATCTGTTGTTAGCCTCCAAGCGTTGAAGTTCTGATAGTTGACATAAATCTATAAAGATTAATTATTTAATGTAATAATTCATGAGAAATACATACCAAAGGAGATCTTCAAAGCACACCTCACTAGTGAAACATTAGACAGAAAAGAAGCAGTTTTAGTATAAGTTAGCTAAGAAATAACTATTTGAAAACATATCTTACAGGTAAATTAGTAAAAAATGAATAAAATACAACAGTGTAGAACAATAAGAATGTCAAAATCATAGTCCCTACAACAAAATTAATATGATTAATAAAAAGCCAATACTTACTCCCCACAGATTATAATACTTAATTTTGACAAGTATCTAATTATGTCAGATGTAAATAACCCATTGATGACAGACTAGACCAAGTCACCCAATACATACGTCTCTGAATATCCACAAAGAGTCAAGAGCTTCTTCACCAAAGCCTTTACTTTGTTATCATACAATGACAGCAAGTTTTTCTTCTGCAAGATGAGCCAATTCACACATGCTATTAAATGAGATAGGAAAAAGGCTTGTAACAGAATTGACATCTGGTTCTTTCCCAGACCACACTAAACACGCTAAATATATTTACCTCAAACATTGAATCAACCAAAATTTTAACCATACAGATCTCCATCACATCACAGAAATCAGCACTAAAAACTAGCTTTGGTATTTGGGATTGGCTAACGGCATATTGGTTCTTGTATCAGTACTACAATTACCATTCCAACTTAAAGTTCAGAACTTCATAAAGACAGTTGGAATTCTGTGTTATAGCACATTATCCCCATAATATTTTGTTTTTATTTGCCTTTATGGAGAAGATGCCAATGCTGATTTCTTCCTTGTTATTCTCTGCTATGTTAATCTTTCTTAGGAATTTATTTTGCTGTCTTCTGCTCCATAGTTATGCAGAGTGATTGGCTGACTCTCATAGCCTGTTCTCCTTATGCATAGTTATTAAAATGGCTAATTGTTAGCAAATCATCAATTAGAAGGTAAATCACCTGCAATTCAGTAGCACCGAACAATGTTGTTCCCCTCAGCTCTTGAAGATCATCATCACTAAACCAAAGTGGATTTCTGAATTTGGCTGGAAGAATATCAAGGTACCTGATTTCATTTTCCAAAAGTAAAACTCACAACAAATAATAAAGCAAAATTATCAACAAAAAGTCAAACATGATCAACCACACATACGGCTTCCATGAAGAATTATGACGCAAACGCTCCACAGTCAAGAACAGAATCATCAAGAACCTGTCATCTACTTCTCCTTCTTCAAACATTGCCCTGCATTCTGGGCCAAGAACAGGATCTTGCAATACCCTCATTGGAGTTATTGCCAAATCTAGCGGAACAACCAGTAGAACCCCTGCTAACGGAGTGTTCAACATTACTTTCTCTATTTTCAAGGGCTTATAGAGGAGATATATTTAAGGTGGAAATGTACTCACAACTTCTCATTTTAGAAACAATAACAACGAAGCCTTTATCTCACTAGGTGGGATTGGCTACATGGATTACACAACGCCATTGCGCTCTATCATAAACCATATCCCTAGATAGATTATTAACTAGAAGATCTCTCTCTATAACCTCCTTGAGAGTGCGCTTTGGTCTTCCTCTACCCCTTCTCAGAGGACACTAAGCTCTATATTGTAGCATTAAACTAAATGCATTTAATAGGCATTACTTGACTTAGAGATGGTTGCATGTAAACATATGTTTGTTATCTAATTAAACTTATTGAATCATATTCAAGCACATATCACAATGAAATGTATTTCAATATCAAAACTTCCTGAAGTTAATCTCAGTTCCCATATTTAAGAAAGAATACATCAACCCGTGTAATGGATTTACTGATCTGATACATTTTAGCTCACTTAAATTTGAAAATTCAAATCCAAATTTCTTTGATACAAAATGCCTGGAACCAAATGCAGCTTGTATCATTCTGGTCATGATATATGGATAGCTACAGCTAAATATCATCTTATGAGGCAATGAACGACAATAATATTCCAGAAAACTTAAATTGAAACAGGCAGGTTATCGTTACTCTCAACCAGAAAGATTGATAATTTACGCTCCAAGAGCCAGGCGTATACTTCAAAGATTGCTTATTTTTGCCCCAAAAGAAGCGCGTGTACATTCGAAATTCCAAAAAAGACACACTAAAGGAATTTCCACAGTGCTGCATTTTCTGTGTTAGCCAGAAATGAAAAGGTTACAAGTTTTGAGCTCGACAACTTCAATCAACGCTAAATTTACATTTTTTCAGCTAATGGGGGGAGAACAAGCAAAATGATCGTAAGATGACCCGTGCCATGTACACTTAAAAATGATCTCAAAATATACTTGATTGAAGTGTTTCAAAGATTCTGGTTACCATCGGAAACATCTTTGGTTGAAAAGATGCCAAACCCTTTTCTGGAATCACAATACTTGATGTTGCAACCTTGTAGTTGAACTCCATTAGCCTAAATTCAAAACCCAACAAATTAAACTAAATAGGTGATAGAGGCAACGCAATATCTCTGTTTCTTCTTTTTTTTTCTTGCAAGGAAACGTTTAGGTGAGTTGGAAAATATCTGTTTCTATTACTGATTGAGACTGTGTCAAGCAACCTGCAGCCACTGGAGGAACCGTTCCAGCTTTGCTTCTTCCGAGCTCGCCATGGTGACCGATAGTGGAAATGTAGGTTTGTTCCTTTTACGAGTTGCGGGTTGCAAAAGGCCAAAAACTGACACATCAGCCCTTAGACTTGGAAGGGCAAGAATTTTGTCTTAAATTACGTTTAAATTGAAGTGTTTTTAGGTTTTACAAACAGGCTTTTTTTTTTTTGCCAACTTACCGCGAATTTTTTTTAGCGCTCCCCACCATGCAACGCAATACCATGAATCTCAGCTATCCATGATATCATCAATAAATAAGCTAACCATGATATCATCAATAAATATTGTGTCAGGCGTGAGAGAAACTTTATCTTAAAAACGTGCTTTTGTAAACAAACTGACCTATTAAAGTCAATTAGTAACCAAGTACTCATTTGTATTAAAAATCAATTATGATATTACTAGCTATATTTCTTATAAAAAAACCTCATATGTGTCCCATGTATTAGATTAGTATTAAGTAAATCAAAACTTGTAAAATTAAGTCATAAGAATAATTGAGATAAAAATGAGATATTTAGATCATATTTAAAAACTATAGTTATAAGAGCGTTTAAGTAAAAATTGCCAAAAATTAAAACCATAACTGGTAAGTTCCAGAATCTATAACTCATAAATCTCTCATAATTTCTCTCAAATGTAATGAACTCATAACTGGAAGATAAAAGAAGCTAAGAATAGAGGAGAATCTCCAGATAAGGAAACACAATGTTCATATATATATATATATATATGTTCATTCATGTCTAGAATTACATTAGGCTAGAAAATTTATAGAAACAGAAATATAACTGACGCGCTAGACTCCTGGACACTACGCGCAACTAACCTTCATGCTCTATTTCTCTGCTAGCGTAACTCAAGAATAACTTACGGACCCCACAATAACAGATAACTAATTAAATAATAACTTACCTTCGTGCACCTTGTGTCACGGGACCATTACCCTCTCCCCCAAAAGAGCTCTTCGCAGAGTGCGCAGGGACACTGTGGCCACTCGAACAGTGCCCCCTACTCGTGTCCAAACCCCGGACTGGATCCACGAGGGCTGGATGTCACAAGGGCCCATTACCCTTTCTCCACAAGGAGCTCTTATGAGGGTGTGCAGTGCACCCGTTTATATAGCCCAGTACCCTCCCGAGCCTCTCCGATGTGGGACTTTGACATTCTCCCTCAGCCAACCGCAAGCGACGTCACCGCGGGATCCACCGGCAACCTCGCCGGCGTCCGGAGGGTCCACCAGAGACCGAAGGCTCAGGGCTGGCTCTGATACCACTTGTCACAGGGCCATTACCCTCGCCCTCATAAGAGCTCTTTTGGGGAAAAGAGTAATGACCCCGTAACACTTGACGTTGGTTCTATACCAACTTACCTCGAGTAATACAAGTAGAATGAAGAAGGCAATCTTCAAGCGCCAAACCCAGTAGTGTAAACCTTTGATGAAAGTTGTGTGGAAGATGAGATGACGAATAAGATGCAAGATGAGGACGCATGACTCGTTTTCTCTTGTCTTCTTTTCTTGAGCAATATAATTTTTCCTCCCATCTTGTTGAGTTTTAATATAATTTTTGTATGAACAATTTTTCATCTGCATCCTCTCAAATTTAATATAATTTATCAGATTTTAAATTATATATATAAATCTGAGAAATTATAATTAAATATATTTAATTAAATTTTGTAAGAACTTGTTTGAAAGTTATTTTTAGAATATCTTTTACGGATTCCGAGGTAAAATCTATATTTTGGAGAATAGATTATAGAAGATATCTTTTGTAGGTTCCGAATCAAAACTTAGGTTATAAAGCCTAGGTTTTAAAGATTGTGTTTAGAAAGTTATTAGCTTTTACGGAGTTCGGGCCAAAAGTAGGTAGGAAAGATGAAAGAGAAAGAAATAAAAAGTAAGAAAGAGAAAATTTATTAGGAAAGATGATGTGATTTAACAAGAAAATAGCATTTTCAAAACTTAGGTTTTAAACCGAGATTTTGTATTCAAAATAATTTTTCTAAAAAAATGTGAGTACTTAAACAAAATTTAGATTTTGGGGTAAAACCTAGATTTCGAAATCAAATTTAAGTTTCACAATAATAAGTGAAACTAACTCTAAATTAGATTATAAGGTAAGGTTTTTGGTTTGAAAAAAGTGAGCTCTCTGCCTATTTAAGTATTTCTATTTTCACTCGTCTGCTAACTTTTTTTTTCCATCCAAACAAGGTCGGTACTTGGTAGCCTCTACTAGTCTAGTTCTAAGCTCTAACCATTTCCTTCCAAAGTAATCTCACCGCAGTAAAAAGTGAAAGTTCCGATTTTTGCAAAGCTCCGGACCCCTATGATTCTCCTCTAACACCAACGATTCCGACCCCAAACTTCCAGTTAACGACAATGAAGGCAGCGTGCTCCTTTGACATTCCCTCCTAAATGTAATGTCATGAAGCCTCCTTCGCGCCCAACCATATTCCCATAATTCTGGTCTCAGATCTGACTTGCAGACCAGGACACGCCAAATACTCACATTTCCCCATTCATTTAAGCGCACCGGCCGGTGGTCGATCTGAACTCTACCTTTACTCCTTTACCTTGTAGGAGTTGATCCGTGGTAACTTTTCTTTTCCTGGATCGTTCCCGATGCACTGTGTTTTCCTGTTAATTTGACATTTCAATAGGTGGTATAACTAATTAGCTATTTGCATGTTGGTTGACTGACGAATTTGGATCTTGATGCTTTCTGATGCATGGCCTTTTATGTTTCTGCTCTTGTTCCTTGTGCCGGAATCGTGTGGGCTGGAAATTTTTTTGGTTTCATTTTCATGTGGATTTATTGTCTATGAAGCGCAAAGTTTTGAAGACTTGGCAATAAATTTGGTCCAACTACGTGGCATTTCAAAATTTCAACCATTTTCGTGTTTTGTATTCTGTCGAGGGAACACAAAATGGGTTGAGGTTGTTGGATTTGTATTTAATAAGTCCTCAGTTTCCATTTATTTTCTATACTTCTTGGAAATGTAAAGTAAAGCAACTCACTTGAAGAAGTCATAGGAAGGGTCACCTTGTTCTATGTTCAGAATTTTGAGCCATCTTAACATCCTTGTGTCTCTCAATTTGTTGTGCCCGGCAACAACAAAAAGCATTATAAATATTCCCTCCCTAGTCCTCGAACTCTGAGCTTTAGCCTTGGGAAATTAGTAAGTTCGTTCCTTACCCATTTGGGAAGCCAGCGTTCTTGAATTCTCTTGTTTTTGTCTTCTTAGCATATAGACCTTTGACTTCACAGATTGCCTTATAGCACTTCAGTCTCCATATTAACTGCCACTCATGTGTATTGTAATACTTTCCTCTTTGGCCTTAAGGAGAACAAATGTTGAAGAACCAATGATTTTTGAGAATAACAATGAAATGAAGATCTTGGTAAGTTTTGTTGGTCTACTTCAAGTTTAGCTAAAAATGTGAGCTTTGCTTGTGGTTGTTGAGGTGCTATATTTTATGCTGCCAAGTTTCCTGTTTTATGTGCATAATACAATCCTTTATGATTGTCAATTATTTGGTATTCAAACAATCTTTGATGAGCTTTAATGCGTTTCAATTTCTGTTCATTTTGTTTCAGAAACGAGCAAGCTCCACAATTTTGTCCAAAAAGATTGTCGAATAACTGAGTGCTCATATAATGAAGAGTTTAACCTCGCCAATTCAAAATGCTATGCCGTCTCCTCTTTTTCTATGGAGATTTAAGGTTTGTTAATATAATCATTAATTCATCTGCCTTTTGCTCAAACCTTATGCATCTCTTTGTTACCATATACAACTTTAAGATAGGCATATACTAGGTTCAACTATATGTAGAAACTTTTTTAAGGGTAAATCTTACTTCAAGCAGTATCTTTAGAGCAGCTCATTCTATAATATTAGATTGCAAACAACTTTCTGCTTTATATTTACTTAATCTTCAAATTTGCGTTTGTTGCAACATCTATGTTTGGCTCTAATGTTCCTAGGTCATGCCAGAGGGGCTCAATCTCAACCTTATGGAAGAGACGTATAACCAACTCATTTTTGGGCTAATGTTAATTTGTTGGCTTTTCTGGGTCAAATTGATTATATTTATTTGCATGTTGACATTGGATACATTGCTTTCAAAAAAATATTTTAGATTGGTAGCTCCTATGGTTTCTAAACCTACCTGATTGATTTTCTCAGGTGTTACTCTTTCTGATGTGGGGCATTATTTGTTGCAAGGTTAGAGTTTGCCTGCCGATTTTGCTTTTGTAATATTATTGGTCTGCATGGGTGCCAATGAATTACTCTTTTACTTGTTTTTGACCTATTATTGGTCTCCTTTGCATCAGGCTGGATGGGATTCTGTCATGAGAATGGATGCAAACTTGCAAAATCTTTTTATATATGAAGCGTTTTTGTATTATAACCCTCTTCTTCTTGTGGTGAGTTGAAGTTTACTGTCCTGTATAGGTTGTCTATTCCAAATATTGTACCTAATAAATTTAATTGTTATTATTACAGACTATGATGGTCTGGCTTTGGGGAGTGAACTTGTGGGTTTTTTCACAGTCTAGTGTAAGCTATGCAAAAGTTTTTGATCTTGATCAAAACCATCTTACTCACAAAGAAATATGGAAGGTACTCAGGTTCTTTTTCTTCAGTTTGGAGACAATGTCAATATATTATATCAATGCAAGGCCTAATTCTTTAATGTACATTTTTGGGGTCATAACGTTATGGAAGTAACATACTTGAAATGAATTTTAAAGGGCAGTGATATCTTCGTTTGAAATACTTATTTAAAAAAGAAATGACTGAGATTCTGATGTTATAACAATAGTACATTATTTTTAGCCGCATTGGAATGCTAGCACTATGGACATATTATCTTGTCCTGACATTTGCTGCTACTCTGTATGTTTTTTGCAGTGTAGTACATGGATGACAATCATCGTCCCAACTAGCATGACTGCTTATCTCTATCTATATTCTCATGGAGAAGTATCATTGGCTGCTTCACAACCAGTGTAGTATCTGTTCTGTCTCTTGTTTTGCTTGTAGTTTTTTTCTCTTTTTCTCTGTCCGCCAATCAATTTTTAAGACATTGCATTTATTTTGCTTTTTGGTGAAACGATTGACCTTACTTGAACAGGGTCTGTTTTACTTGCCTGTTTTACATTTTCTTTCTATTTCATAGACTACAAGATATAAATACTTTTTCGTTTTTTTTTTAAAACTTTTTTAACTGATTTTGGGCATTGATTAATTATAATTTTGAAAAAAAAAAAGCAAATTTGTTAATTAAGTTTTGAAGTAGCTAGTAAGTTTTCAAAGATGCCAGTAAATTGATTGATTCAGTTTTAAGATATTTTGTTTTTCTCTGATATGTTCTGACTTTCTTATGCATGTTTGCAGGTACTTCTTTACATCTTTGTTGCAATAGTGTTGATCTTTCCCTTCGATATTTTCTATTTATCATCTCGTTTCTTCTTCTTAAGGACAATGTGGCGGATAGCTTTTCCTCTACAGGCAAGCTTTTGTACCAAATTTTACTTCTATAGTTAGAAGCTTAGATTTTGTAACCAATTTTGTTATGTATTTTTTATTTCATTTTCCTGTGAATGTCATTTTTGTAATGCATAATGTGATCTTCACTGATAATGGTCTTTTGAATTTCTCCATGCAGCCAATAACATTTCCTGACTTTTTCCTGGCTGATATTTTCACTTCCATGTCAAAGGTACTACAAATAACATGATAGTTGCTTTCATGGCTATTTTCCCTTTCCAGTGCTGTACCTCAAACATCACCGCTCTTCGAGTACTTAGAGATTGTAAATTTACCTTTTTGTGTGCCTATCCTGATGCCTTCTATGGTAATGAATAGGAGGATAACCTTCTTTGATTACAGGTATTTTCAGATTTGGAGCGCTCAGTTTGTAGAATGGTTAACAGACAGGTAATTAATATATGCTTTAAACCGAATAAGTGATTCTATGTTATGCATTCCACATGTATAACACATCATCTATGATATATCGACCATTTTATTTGAATGTAGTAGTCTGAAATTTGAACACATCTTATCATGTCATTTTACAAGCATAACTACACATTTTACTTGTGCATTTTCAATTTATCATTTATCCTCCCTCTATCCATACGGGCATTTATGACTCCAACATACTCAGTGCTAAGCTGAGTAATATAAGATTATTGGATGGTTTTATTATAATAGCTAACATAATGCACAAGCTCAATGGAGAGACCTCTTTGGACTTGAAAGTGTGGGTAAGACATGAGCATAGCATGAAAACTCTTGAGTGCTATGGGCCTAACGCAAATCAGCCAATAAGAGTGACAGGAAATTTGGGAAATTACAGCGATTATGGAGCTTGAAATTTAATAATTTATGTGTTTTTCTTGGTTCTTCTCACTCGTTGTTATTTTCATTTGCTTTCACCTATCTATGCATAATATAATGTTCGCTAATGACACGCAATGTCTTTCTGGATATTACTGTTATTAAAATCATACTGGTTATGGGATGTTATTTCTTAGCCTGAAGAAGTACTTGATTCCTTGAATATGAACTTTTTTTATTGACATTCAGGTTGCCACAATTGCATGGCTTGAAGCTGATTCTGTTTGTGGTAGCCATTCAATGGCAATACCAATGGTACTTGTGCTCCCTTATCTCTGGCGTTTATTGCAATGTCTTCGACAGTACAGAGATACTAAGGAAAGAACATGCCTTTTTAATGGTAATAGTTCTTGGTCACTTTTTCCCTTATGCCCATTGGTCATTAGCATAATTTTTCCTGGCTAATCTTTGTTTTTTTTTTAATTGACCTTGGATTTTTCAATGCCATAAGGATTCGGTCCAAGCCAAGACTAAAAACCTACCTTGGCTTTTAAGACTCTTCATTTTCAGAGATGAACTAAAAATTTTCCTGTGTGCATAAACTAGTTTTTAATGGAAAATTTTTGTTATTTCCCTCTATCCTTTTGGCTCCTTGTATATTTTGTATTCACTTCTGCATATGCTGTTTTTTATGGATATTATCTTCCCCAGTCTTCCAGACAATGAACTTTATCTTGTATTGTTTGAGATATTTTACTCGTTCATAAGACTCCTATCGTTTTGTATATAATTTTATCATTATTTGCATATTTTTATCTTTTTCTGCTGCAATACTTTATTGCGTAGCACATGGTTCGATCTTCGGTCTTTCTGTTTCCATTTAGAACAGTGACCGTAGCTTTGGTGTTCCCATTATGCTATTCCTAACTCCCGCTGTATGTGTTTTTCAGCATTGAAATATTCAACAGCATTCCCAGTGATTTTTCTTTCAGCCCTTAAATATCATGTATTCCCTGAGCAGTGGACATCTCTTTATCGGCCACTTTGGCTTCTCTCAAGTGTTGTGAATTCTCTCTATTCATTCTACTGGGATATTACTCGAGATTGGGATTTGAGGTACCTTACAAAGACCTTGCAATTTTCGAAGATTTATAAATACCACACCTACTAATTTTTAATAAACTTATGTTGCAAACACATTCAATTTTCTGAACCAATAAGATAACACGTGTGTTAAAGTTGATGGTCTGGTGCCCCCTTTTGTAAATCCTTGCTTTCAGTTAATTTGCTTAATTTTGTCTGTTCTTGTTTTTCTACCCCGCAAGTCCTGAAATTTTTTTCCAATATATATAAAGAGTGGGTTGTTGATAAAGCACATTGGTGTAATGGCTTTGTTTGGTAAGCCATTTTGCCCAACGGGTGCGCTTACCGAGACAAAATTTCTCTCACATAAACTGCATCGGAATCTGTGTCCGTTTTCCCAACGGGTTATCCAAACGGAGCCAATGTGATTCATGTAGCTCACCTTACCTAGTGGAATAAGGCTTGTTGTCTTTATCTTAGTTTTCAAGCTTTATATAACTTACAATGAGGAAAGGAAGGGTGGTTAATCTATGCTATATGCCGGAAGTTGGTTTGAAAATATGGGATAAGACTTAGATGAAGTTCTTTGAATGCTTGATATTAAGCTATCTTTGTTTGAAATGTAAGTTGCATTAATGTTTTACAGTTTAGCTGTGCCCTATTGATTCCTTAAACAAAGTTTTGCCATGTTCCATGTTTCCATGGTCAGATTAGAGAGCAATTACTTGAAAATTGCACCTCAATATATCACATCATTTCATGTTAAAATTCACTCTGGTTCACAAGCCATATTGAGATGTATTTTCCATGTTTTTCAGTAACTTCTCTCGCATGTTCAAGTTCAACAAACCAAGTCTGGTTTCCAACCTGTTTTATGGGAGACAATGGGTAAGAATCAGATCCATTTTTCAACGGATTAGAAGTTCATGAGTTACTTGGCCCAACTAGTCTTGAACCCGCCTAATTACCTTTTCAATTTTAGGTGGGAAAATCATTATCAGTTTTATATTTTGACCATTCTGTTGATATGGCCAGTTCAATGAAAGAAGAAATTTAGTCCATTTACATTGGGTAGACGGTAAGACTAAGAATTGGCTAATAAAAGAGTCATTTTTTCAAGTCTTGTTGTTTTCAACTTGCAGATTTACTTTTGGGTAATTGGAAGCAACTTCCTCCTGCGCTGCTCCTGGACGTATAAACTGTCTGCCCATCTTCGCCACAACTACCTGACAGTGTTTGCGGTTACTGCTCTGGAGATGTTCCGACGCTTCCAGTGGGTGTTTTTTCGCGTTGAAAACGAGTGGAATAAGATGACTCGATCTGGTGTTCAGCTTACAGAAATCCCAGGAGAAGAGAGCAAGTTGCTAGGCTCTGACAATCATCAAGTATAGGGAGGCCAAGCTCCTCCAAATTTTGTCAACATTCTCTGGTTTGTTCTTGTAGGCCTAGCATTTGAGGCTTGCCTTACATAACAAAGTCGCATTCGTATTCCATTGATTTGATGAGTAGAGATATATAGTATATGCAGGCTCATTATCATAAATTAGATATCAGCTCATTGCCATCGGCCATTACTCTAGTGAAAATATACTTTAAATTTCAACTTTAGTTTTGGCCAATATACTCTAGTGAAAATATAGTTCTAATTTTTGCCCCAAAAAAAAAAAAAGAAATCAACTTTAGCATATCAAGCTTAATCGCCTAAAAATACTGGCAGGCTGTATTCTTTGACATTTTTTATGTAATAAACTTTTGTCATAGAAATTGGCTCTAAAAAATTGTATTAGATTTATTAATATTTCAAGAATTCCAATGCATGCAAGATCCACTTGGCTAGTCATTCAATGTAGTCGCCTCGTATCTTAAATTGAAGGACTATATTACATGCACAATCAATTATACGTTTTGCTTTGTTTTACCTTGATAAATGATTACATACGAGTTGAAAATCAGTTTTGTTATAAAGTAGGAACTTCACATGAATGTATTATACATACAAGTATGCTAACTAGTAACGAGGGCGTGGAAATCTTTAACTGAGAAAAAAAAAATCTCACTCCCAGTGCTTGTAGCGACGAGATATTTTGCACTTGCTCGCCTCTTGAAAAGTGAACCTCATGGACATAGTCACTTTGTTTGTATTTTAGCTGAAGAAACCCTTTGTTTAATCAAGAGAGATTCTTTTAACCTCCCCACTAGTGCACTTTCATGCTATGTGACTCGATGCCTCAAGTGCAAATCTCTTGGGAACAAATCATGGAACAGCAGTGAAAGTTAGGCGTGAAAGTGAGTCTTATTTGTAAACTTTCTTTTTCTTGGCAGATGTTAGGCCTTAACAGATGACCTTTCCCACTTTCAGACTCTCATTTAAACAAGTACTCTAAATGTTATGGTTTGGTAATTGGTACCACCCAAACCAAATAAAGGAGACTTGGAATGTTTTACGTACAGTTATATCAACAAATATATGAATGTATGAGATTATTTTTTTAATTAATACTCATTCACTATTTCCTATTTATTTCTCTCTTTCTTCTTATAAAATTATGTGTGGTGTTTTATTTACAGCAAGAAGTTCCAAAATCAATAATAAAAAAAAAGGAGTGAATGCGATTCAATGCTTTCATCCTCATTTTCTCCCTTCTTCGCACTTAATGCTTATCATTATTCATGAAGACTACAATCCACTTTGGGAAAATAATTATACTGCAGCCACCAAACTCACATGGCTTAATATATAGGATTAAGGTGCGATGAGGTATTGCATCTTCAAGTAAATTTGTTTAAGTACGTCCAGCGAAGTATTTTTATGTCTTAGCGTTAGATGAACAAGAAATATTTCATGATTTTAGACACACCAATGTGTTACACACATCTAAAAAATATTTCATGGCTTTGGACACATCTTAACTTTTATACATACACAAATATGGTTAATGGTCTCTTTTCTAAACACAATTTTTTTTGCCAACTTTTTCTGAACGCAATTGGATTTCCCATAGTGGCCACACACATAACACGTCCAAAGATTTCTTTAAACAAACAGGATTATGGGAAAAAAGAGAGACCATATGCATTTTAATTACTTATTAATTCAGATTCGGATAACTTCGCCCAGAAAGTACATTACATTATTATTTAATGTGGACCACATCAATTATATATTGACTTGAAAAATTATCTCATGGTCATTGGACGTGATCAGGTAGGACGGGTTGTCCAGCTGGGCAGATAGGGTCGGGTTTGTATGTTTGAGACACAAGGTTTAAATAGTTTGATTCCGTTATGCTAAATAGAGCCTGTAAACCACATTGTTCATGAGGTGTGAGAAATAACTAAGAAAACCTAAATGTTCATGTACGTATATATACTATTGCTCACCAAAACTTGTGAATGATATGGTACGAAATATTATATAAAATCACTACCATGCTTTAGAATATATATATATATATATATATAATGACTATAACACTATTTCCTGCTTAACAAAATAACTTAGTCATTAACAGGAATAGTTTAGCAAATAACAGATTTTTCAATTGCTTATGTGGGTACATGAGCATTTAGCATGCGATTATTTTAGCATCTGAATTAATGAGCTTAAATTGAAAATATTTAATCTTAAGTTCAAATTGTTATAATTAATAATCAATTTTACGGAACTATATTATATAAATAAATTATAAACGATTTCGCAATAGAGAGCGAGAGTGTAGGTCTCGATAATCAAATTATAAAAGGGATTTTTTCTGAATTTATTTTAAATTCTAACGAAAGATTAACTTACCCTATTATAGACATAATATATTACAGTTGGGATTTATTATTTACAGAAAAGGGTTAAGGGGCAAAGTTGGAGGAGATTAAAAATTACAAATAAATCCATTAGAGTTTACTAACTTTCCTATTAAGGAGTTGAGGATTGGTATCTCCCAAATGGAAGGTCACGTGTTCAATCTCTCCATTGTAATCTCAGATCATTGGTGTCTGTCCCTTTAAATAAAAAAACGTTATGATTTTCTTACACAAAAAAACGTTATGGTTTTTAACGGAATGGTCCAAAATGCCCTCTTAATGTGTTCAGTGTGCTTTCGAAAAAATTTTTAGATTGTTTTTACTTTTAAACCCTAAAAAATTTAAAAACATCCCCCGACTCAACGTGGTGAAGACAAAAAAGTATATTATTTTTATGGGAATGGATCTCCGTGGTTTTAGTAAATCACACTCGTCCTGCAAATCAGCATCCAATCTTGTGTTGACGCGAAGAGGAATCCTTTCGACCCTTTTAATTCGGGTTTGACCATTACGTTTAAGGAGAAGTATGTTAGGGCACCCATCGTCCGTGGGTTCAGCTAGCGAAGGTATTGGACACTCTCATCAAAGGGAGAGGGTTCGATACCGGAGAATGTCACTTTGTTGTGGATCCAGTCGTGGCGTTTGGGGAGGTATCCTAGCTCCTGGGTGCTTAGATAAACGCCTGAGGGTAATTGACGATTCGCCCTGCCCAACATTGATATGTCCTAAGAAGAAGGGAGATTTCACCCTGCCCTTAGTTTGTGGATGAGCCCAACCCTCTACCTAAAATTTATGTATAAAAAAAAGAAATATATTAGGGCTTTATCAATATAAAGCATTTTAATTGCAGACTTGGTTTAAGAATCCGTTCAGAGTAAAGAGTTTATGGATTTTGAGAAGAATTTACAGAATCTAAGAAGAATTTATAAATTTTGAGATATTTTTTTTACGAATTTCAATATACTTTTTACGGATTTCAAAATAATTTTGGTATTGACTTGCCTACATTATTGGAGGAAAGATTTTTCAAACATACACTCTATAATCGCATAGAATTAAAAATGTCATAACAAATCAATGGATATTGGGAACCATGAAATAAGTTATTTTTTATAATGGGATGAATCAAAATTTAAATATACATGAGATGAGATGTCACGGGAAGTTGTTGATGATTAGCTCAAATAAAAAGGATATATGTAATTTTAACAGAAAACAAAGTCATGAGAAAGAACGGGTGAGAAGTGAGTGACACAGTAGAGTAAAAAATAATTGGAGCAGAAGAATGTTGGAATCAAATGCTGCCACATGGAAAGATAGCTGCAACAAGACACATAGCCTATCATTTATTTGTGAGGCCTACTCTTCTAGGCATGCTCATTCATCACACTCAGTTTCCTATTATTCTCTCTGAGCCAAAGGAATATGCCCCTCTTATTCTTTCACCCCCTTTTTCTTTATTATTTTTTTTTTATACATAAAAGTTGTTTTCCCTTGGACAAATCGTCTCTGGGTGGGCAGTGCAGAACTTTTACAATTAATTTAGTGAACATATATTATGATTCTTTTTAAGATAACTAATTATTTTTTTAAAAAAATTGAGGCCTTCGAAGATTGATATAAATGTACAAGTTTGCTTCTTGCATGCCTGACTGAAGATGAAAAACATTAAATCAATAAAATCTAAACGGTTTAGATTTAATTTAGAGGATTGAGATTAAATGTGCACATCACTGAATAATCATTTTGGATATATGCCACATCCAAGTCTACATTATGTCAAAGTAGACGAGAACCAGGGTGGCCACTTACCAAAAAGGCAAAGTGTTTCCATAAACAAATGATGAAGGTGTTTACCACAACGTTGCTGTGAATATAAAAAAGGATAGAGCTAGAGAGAAGAAGAAGAAGAAGAAGGCTTTGGATATATGAATGTGAGTGTGTATACCCTTTTTTCCAGTTTTAAAAGCCATACAAAAGAACCAATAACCAGTTTATTTTAGATGGTAAGGGTTTTGGTCTGGCTTAACCAAGGTTTCAGGTTTAAAGCCTGAGAGTGCAAAGGCGTTAAATTTTAAAAGAAGAGCTTTTCATCTAAAAATGACTTATCCCGTTCACATCAGATTAATCCGTTGTTAAAGGAATTGAATACAGGGATTTAATACTAAAAAAAAAGCCATGCAAGATACTGTTAATATGACCTCTTTGGGTCTCAAGTTTGTGTTTGTGGAGAACTAGTGATCCTTACTATATTTTTATGTCTTCATGCAAATAAGCACAACTGATCCTTGCTTGATATTTTCCACACTGAAGATGTCTCATCTCAATCATTCAGATAGTTTGTGCGCAGTGTGTAGCGAAGGACGGGAAGGGGATGCGTGCGTGGCAACATGTGGGGCCATCTGTAGCCTAATGCCCCTTTATATAGCCTCCCCCTTCTCTGCTCGTAAATTCACCACTCTTCCTTCTTCCACTTCCACACCTTCCTCTCTGCTACATCCCTTCTTCCTCCTCATCAGATGGAATGAACTCTACTACTTGCTTTTAGTTTCTCATGGCACCTCTCTTCTGTTTTCGCCTCTGCCTCCTCATGACCTCTCCTGTTCCTGCTTCTGCTTCACAAGCACCATGAATTAGTTCCTTCTCCTGGTACCGTCATTCCGTTTCAATCTCCTTCTCTATGTTATACAGCAAACTTAACATATATATATATACATGCGTGTATACATCAATATTGTGGAGGATCCAATTTACATTTCCATCCATTGCATTTACTACAAACCCCCCCGGGGTTTGTTTCTCGAATTGCCTTATCCTGTTCAGTCTTTCATAGCGTTGAGCCAGTCTTTGAAGAGTTTAATGTTCATGTGCTCGTCTTGACAATATTCACAAATACTATTCTATACATATACACGGGGACCATGATCTTGAACTTTCAGCAACTTCCACCCACGTTCCTTACTCACAATGACAAACCATTTGTTGTTGGAAATTAGCTATTGGGCGGCATGTTTTACGTGAGACTATGGTTGCCGTTCTCGGAATGTATTGAACATAAACGCCTGTTTTGCTACATGTTTCTCATTTTTCAGTCCCTTACTATTCTTTCTTTTTTTTTGGATCAAACACTAGATTAAAACACGATGCTTTTTGTTCATTTTTACGGATATCTTAACCGAGATACATCTGCTGGTTTGAGCCGTAGAATATGATATTGTTGGGTTGAAAATCTTTCGTTCCTTTCCAAGCCAGCCGATTGAAGTATTCACTTCGAAGAAGAGCAAACATCTATTATTACCAGGTTTCTCCTTCTGTTTCAACAAACATATAAAACTTCAATGGTACGAGGTAGTTGTCGGCAACTGTTATACAAACTCCATCTCTTCCTTCTTTCACTTTGATGCAGAGCATCTTTCGGAATATGGTTGCCTTCGGGAAGAAGTTGAGAGAATCACAAATTCAAGAATGGAAAGGGTATGCATATATGATTATCAATTAGAATACTTATCCATCGACTTATGAAACGGATAAAATAGTAACTTCTAACTTCAGTTTGGTCCAATTTATCGGTGATATATTCGAAAATACCTTCTTGTCTGAGCCTTTAAAGAAGGACTGGTCATAATATTGGTGCTACTGCTACTGTTGATTCTGCTTTTTTTTTTTAAAAATATATATGAAACTCTTGATCGGAATGACCTTTATTGCTTTGGCATGTGATGTTTCTATTTCCGTTCGTCAGTTGTTAATAGTAGCAGTTCTTATACCAAATTGAAAATTATTTTCTAATAAGATGCTTTTAACCATTTTCAGACATTACATTAATTACAAGTTGATGAAGAAGAAAGTCAAGGGATACGTGGAACAAATTGAGGTTGGAGCTCAAAATCGCCATAATGTTCTGAGAGACTTTTCAAGGATGCTAGACACTCAGGCAATTATTCTGACTTGACATTACTCCCATCTGTAGGAAAATATATCTTAATAGTGCGGTTTGCAGCAGTACATAGTCCATTATTTGCATCTGAAAGTGGACCTGTTTTTGTCTTTGAAAAAAAAAAATCATGGTGGTGTAGAGTAAGCAAGCATGCCCTTTTTCTATCATTCTTATATAAAATGGAAAATAATGCAATATATCCATCAATATATGGTGTACC
Source organism: Vachellia pachyceras (assembly GCA_025593235.1). Taxonomy (NCBI): domain Eukaryota; kingdom Viridiplantae; phylum Streptophyta; class Magnoliopsida; order Fabales; family Fabaceae; genus Vachellia; species Vachellia pachyceras. Next base: position 597 of record JANTPZ010000252.1, on the reverse strand, counting down.
TATTCTGATTTCCCTAAACTTCACAGTGATTCTATAATAAACTAGCGGAGAGACCTTTTTTTTTTAGGTTGAGGGAGGGAAAGCTTATCAAAAAAGAAGTTTGTGCTTGAAAATTCCTTTTTCAGAATGACTATCAAATTTTGAGTCATCTTTTTTTTTGTTCTTAAATTTCAGATTGAGAAAATAGTCCTATTTCTGCTTGAACAACAAGGTCTACTTGCGCATAGACTGTCTGATATTGCACAGCAGCATCATGCTCTACAACAGCCACAAAATAATTTGAACGTGTATCACCTCCAAGAATTGTACAGAGAGGTTGGACGGGATCTTTTAAACCTTCTATTCTTTGTAGAAATGAATGCAATCGGCTTGAGAAAGATCTTAAAAAAATTTGATAAGCGGTTTGGCTATAAATTCACGGACTATTATGTCAAGACACGTGCAAATCATCCTTATTCTCAACTACGGCAGGTCTTCAGGCATGTGGTAATGCTCTTAACCCTTAAAATATATATTTTCTAGGCTTAGTTCAGTGTGATTAATATTATTCCATTTTCTCTGCTCCATTGAATGTCACAAGAAGTGAAACAGAATCGT
>JANTPZ010000251.1:0-39063 GCA_025593235.1 Vachellia pachyceras | reverse complement strand
GAAGAGCTTCGCATAATAGGATGGGAATAAATCATAGCAGATCAGAATGAAACCCAACAAAAAAGGCAGGATTTTAGGATTTAACCGATCTTCAAAAGAGTTACCTAGCTCATGGATTTGATCCGATAGGGAATTATTGACCAGGACACACAGAGTAGAAGAAGGGGCTTAGGGTTCTAAAAGGCGGCAAAGACGAGAAGGATGTACTTGGAATGAGAAATGCAAGCAAGACCGACAAGGAACGGCGAGGTGGAAGTGATGGAGCTAATAAGAGATGAGAATGGCGAGTTGAGAGACACGGCGCATGTTATTATGATCTAGACGTGGCTGTCTTCGTGAGATGGAGAAAGCAGTAACTAGGGTTACGTCTCTGTTTTCTTTTCTTTTCTTTTTCTATTAACTATTATATATTCCATATTTTGATGCAGCATGTGACCAAACTATTTGTTCGTGAAGATTTACTGTAAAGTGTTATTTATAAAAAAAATTTTAAGAGTTGCTAATAATAGCTGTTCCATTTGTCAATGATGTTCCTTGATTTGATATTGACAACATCTTAAGACATTTTTATAAATAACTTCGTTCTTTGGGATCTTACAATAAATATCTCATTTTTTTGGGTATCATTGAACATCCTTCCTTCTCATTTACACCTTTTTACCGGTGGAAATTTTTTAACATTATTTATGAATTATAAAATAAATATGTAACAAAAATTTTATCTACTCCCAATAATTTAAACTCTCTTTGGCGCGGTGGATTGCACCGTTTCTGACAGTTATGTGTAGGTGGTGAGAAAAAGGCTCTCGATTCAACAAATGATAGGATTAATATAAAATATTTATTGAAATTTTATATTTGGGTTTAAGGATTAGATTTGGCTGTGTGCATCGCAGATACAAAATATAAAATGGTTATTTGCCAAATGTTTAGAATCAATTGCAAAAGTATCTATAAGTAGGTTAAGATAAAAATTCTCTTATATACTTATCTTGAATTAAGTAAAATTATTTTAAACAAACTAATCCAAACACTAAAATAATATAATACTTTTTCAGTATCAAAACGCATGAGCTAATTATGTAACTGGTTTGAGCATTAGGCAGAAGACTTTAATCAGCTTTATCATTTCAATAAATTCATCAAGTTTACCTATATTAAATGTAGTTTTGGAGAGGCGACAAAAAATACAAAAAAAATCACACTTAATTTTTTTACATGGACAGAATTAATAAAAAATATTAATTATTTTTAGAGCGATTCGACAAATTTTATTTTGAAATGAATAATTCTTTTAAAAAGCGAATTATATTATGGGTTAGAGATCATAAATTAATATGTACTCTTGCCTGAACTATTTGTTATAATTAATCGACATAACTAAATGTAACGTGGATATGCTCTTTTTTTTTTTTGAAGGGGTCAAAACGGTAGTTTGATTTGATTTTTCTTCATCCAAACATTGAACAGGTTTAGAAATGGATTTGCAAATTTCCTACGAGCTTCGTTGACTTAAACTAATATAAATGATGTGACTACCTTAACCTACATCTGTGGTTTGGCAAAACAGGGTGTAAAGTTTTAATGATAGGGATTAAACTAACCACACGTGGAACATCATAAATTGCAAGTAAGATTATAATGGGTTTGTTTGGCGTAATGTTTTAGAAAGTCAAACACAAATTCAATAGTATTTTTCTGCAAAACGAGATAATCTTCTTCACATGTTTATTTCGATTTGAGTAAAAGTACTTCTCTATTTCATTCATAAACAGGCACAATCATATGAAAGAAAAAGGTGAAGTTACAGTCATGGTGACAGTTTAGAAAATCGTTAAGAAAAATATACTTTCACGGAATGCATTTATGTTTAGATAAACGTTAAATTTAAAGTGCATTTATTCCGTAAAAAATAAGTTTATTATTTAAAATATGATTTAAAATAATGAGTTTGGAATCTCTGAGTTAACAAATTTTTGGATTAAATTAAAAACCACGTCAATATTTATGTCCGTTGTTCAATAGCCCATCTCGTAAATTTCGCTTTCACGTATTCCTTTGACAACGCATTTTCGGAGTGTGTATGTGTATTATTGGAAAAGAAAAGTAATTTTGGTGTTTTGTAAGAGATATTTTAAGAACCATATTTCTGGACAAAAATTTTTTTAAGAAATATTTTAAACTATACTGACATTCAATAACGCTACATATTTTTTTTTTCAAAAATAAGAGTCACTCTTAACTTTCCCGGTATAGACAAGAATAAGTGATTAACCTATTAAAATTACCTGAGTTCTTTTTAACCATTTCCCTATTTAAAATTACTTCACACCCCTCTTTTTTTTTGCAATATCTAATTTGCACTACTAATAATAATTTGATGTGGCGGATGGAAAAGAAAACAAACATAATTATTAATTAATAAATAAATAAAAGAAGGGGGGAGGCGTGAGGCTGAAGGAGGAGAGGAATGAAGGGTTGCGTGGCGAAACGAGATCGCCAAACACCTTCCACCTGGCCCTCCCCCTATTATTACCATGCTTGCCATTCTTTTTCCTAATCTGTCAACTGACGCGAATCCAACCGTGAGTTCAAGAGGGGATGAAGGCAACGGACGGGATTTAATCCGAGCGCCGAGATGGTGTTCGTTTGGCAACCGTAGGATGGGAAGGAGGGGCGAGACGGTCCCGTGAGGACTGAGGAGCCACCCTGTCCCTGGCAGTGACACCACGTGACCATAACAAAAGCGATCCGGATTCTTTTGTTTGACTAGAAGTCAAATGGGAGGGAGGGAATATGCGAAAGAAGATTCGGAGGGATCACGAGGCACGTGCCATGTTGCAGGGGTCAACGTCACACCAAAATTAATTATTAGTAAATATTATAACAATAAAGTATTTTATTGGGGATTTGGGTGAGCAATCTCCTGTGAGTTGGTCCCTCCAAATCTTGTGCCCCTCCGTCTTCATTTCATCATTTATTTATAATTTATAGGAATGAATATAAATGGAGGTACCTGCTTAGAAATTTGTGGAAAAAAATGATTTTACAAAATTTAAAATAAACACGTAACAGGAGTTTTGTAACAAATATCCAACGGATTGCAATTCTAATCACTACAGACAAAGATGCGTACGGTGAGAAAGTGGGAGGTAAAATGGGGGCTACGGGGGAGGGTGATGACGTGTCCACTTGCACGTTCATCCCTTTCGATTTTCTCACTACTTTTTGATTTTTGATCCTGACCAGTGGACGAGCCACTGCCACGTCTCTCACTCCACATGCACCGCAACCTCTTTCTAACCTTTTATTCTATTCTTCATTTCTCCTCCCCAATCTGTATATGCCCCACAATTTTCCCACGTATTTACCACAGTATAACAGTTACAATCATCCATGCATATGACATCCTGTCATTAATAAAAAAATCTAGTTTATCACACAACTCATCATAAAACTGGAGGTATTATAAAAAAAATCTGATAAAAGCATCAATCTCCGTCACTGATTTCCTCTTTATAACCACAAAAATTCGTTTCACGACAGACAATCTTATTCAATAAACACCCCTGTCAATGAAGTTTTGATCTTTGTTTCATCATCTTATAAAAGGCTCAAGTAACGTTGGCATGCCACTAATTAAATCCCCTTTGAAGAAAGAGGATAACTCAAACACATTTGAATGCACTGGATCTTTTCATTTTATCATACATATTTCAACATTTCTTCCCTTCTGCCTCTCACAACAACATAAGATTCAATATATTATTTTCTGCAGAGTATCTGAATTGATCTAAAATATTGCCTCTTTGAAACCAAATTTTACCTACAGAGACATAACTATTACATATCAAATATTTGATATAAATGATTGCCATGCATTCATCTTGTCTGCTAAAATTACCCTTGTCTTGCAAAATTGAACCCCAAAAAAACCGACTAATAAGGTTATTCCATCTTGTCAACTTTCTCGATATCCTCCTGTCTTGGTGGTGACCTGGTTGTGAATTTGGAATCTTCACAAAACTAACTTTAGGTGAGATTTAACCTCTAATTCACAATTTCGAATAAGGTTACTGCGGCGAAGACAAGAAAGAGAACACCTCCTACGTAGGCGATGACCTTCAAAATGGAATAACAAGAGTGTTCTTAGCTTTTCGCTGCGTAAGGCATATTCCCACATAAACAAAATCACATATCTCAATAATAACAACACCAGTCCCATTCTTCGACCATAGTGCTATATATCTACAGAATATAAACCAGACTGAAGGGACGCCGAAATATTCTTATGCTTATTATGTAAGGTACTTTGAGCCATAGCCACAGGGGAAGCTTCCATTTGGTCATGTCATATCAGGTTGAACGAACATGTTCCTTCCAATAATGGCGCCTCCAAATAAAAGTCTACCATGTTGCTCTTGTTCATAGCAGCCATATTTGATTTTATACGCATTTTTATTATTGGCTGTAAATTAACCACACTGAAAAGATCTCGCAAGCTGGATTCCAGGGGCTGCACTAAATAAAGGAATTATAGAACACATCTAACGTTTAACTGTTTGTCCTAATAAGTAGATGCACACCCTTTTGTCTGAAAACTGTTAATTATTATTTTACTTATCACGATCACATTGAGTTGGGAGGCTTCAGATTTATGTAATATGGTCAACTTGTATGATTGAGGGCACTCTGAAGTGTGAAACTAATGTGACAGAGAACACAGCCTATCAGGAATCGGGGCAAAAGGTCAAAAGTTACCTTCTCTGATAAAAATGTCCCAAGCAAAGAGCCTCCCAGTACTGCTAGCTGCATTTAAAAGAAACTGTGAGCCGAAAGCAGCCACATCGTGGAAATATGACAAGAATTGAGGAACGACTTGTTGAAGGGATAGAAATAACATAATCACATTACGTGCTTCATTGGAGGGAAAGCGAGAAGGTGGTAATTGACGATGTTTCTATACTAAGATCATGTATAATCCATTGTTATTTTCCACCCACCTATTTTGACTTGGACCAGGCATGCCTATTTATTGATATTAAAGGTTTTCTTAATTAGAAATATATTTTTTAAGCCTAATATTGTTTTACGCGCACTTGTGAGGGATAAATATCAGAGACTTCCTGGTGGTAAGATGCTTGAGAATAAATTTTCAAAACCCACTATATATATATATTTACATGTGTTTAGTTGAAAAGAACTTGGAGCATAGCACTCTGGATATATCATTTAGATGCACACCTAAGAAAAACTATATTTACAAGATGCTTATTGATTGATTTCCAAAATTTTAGGCGAAGATTTTTGGAAATAGTGTGTTTTAATATCGTTCAGGAAACTTTCCACATGAAATATGTTGTTTAGTATGATCTTACGTATGTTCATACCATACGATGCATCTTTCACCAGATACTGCCACACAAGGTCTAGTTAAGTTTGAGTTGAGGCAGAGAATTACCAAGGTTGCTACGCCATGACCAGCCAGTGCTCCCCCAATGACTCCAAGAGGTGAAGAAGCTGCAGCAAGGGCTGCATAGGGAGAAGAGAAAGTGGGAATCTGTAAACTCCTTTTGAACCATGCATATAGAGATGAGTGACAACTCAGCTTCATGGTCTTTTAGGTTTCATACATTCATGCATTTTATATATTTACTTACATACTGGTTTGTTTATTTAGATGCAAAATATCTTTGTTTCATGGAGATAAGAATAAAATAATGATTTATTTCTTACCCCTTTCAAATGCATTTTTGCACAGTTAAATGTAAATATGTAATATTTAACCCGGAAGATATCAAAAGACACTATACTTTTTTAATCCAAGTCTTGTCAAGCTTTTATGTGCCAATTTCACTTTAGTAATAGAACGGTCCGAAATTTAACATGAACAAAAAGAAAACCATAAAGACCTCACATTACACATAATTCATAAATGACAGTATGTTTTGTCGGCCATTAGTTCTAGCTTTGCCACTCACCAATTGTAGAAAAGAATGATTTGTCACCCCATTCAGCCACAAAAACCAGGAGGAAAGTGCTGACTACTGTACCAGCAGTAGCTAGTATGCCAGCTCCATTTCCTGAAAATTTTGAAACCGCTAACTCTGCCTGGATAAGAAAGGAACAATTATATACTGATCAAATACTCCTATCAAAACTGGATGTTAAATATCATTGTAAAGTGCAAAAGCATTTCAAAGCCGAGAAACTCAACCCATCAGAATCCATGTATCCTCACAGCATACATTGTGCCAGGAGCAATGATAAATCTAATGCCAACATTACCTCCTTCTGTTCGTCTTCTGATTGGTCATCACTGGATGACGCATCAAGCAAGGTAGAGACCCCAAAATACACCTGAGGTCAATTGAGTACAGCATCAATTTGAGAGACGACTTTGAGTAAGAACAGAAAATGTAACTGATGCATGTTTGCCACAGAATATGCGTTGATGCAGTTAAAAACCTAGCGGATGATATTTTACCAAAAGGCCAACAGCAGCAATGTCATCAACAGGTAAATCAGTCTCACCAAACCTGCGAAAGTACAGATAGAACAAATCATGCGCAAGTTACTCTAAAACTTTGGCTAAAAATAGTTTTCAATAAAGATGTCAGTCTGATTAAGTTCTCAGGTCATAAGGTTCTAAACTCTACAAAAAAAAAAGCAACAGACAGGAGATGCTCAAAAACAAATCCTGATATCTAAACAGTTTGCTATAATAAATAAAAATTTCCCATTTTCATGGTGCAAACTTAGTCTTTTCTCAAGTTCAAATGTTATACATTTCCATCATATTGTATCCTATTAACTTGAAATTCGCTTGAAAATAGGTATCATCAGAAGGATTTCAATTTTTACGCTCTATCCATCTCTACGTGCCATGTTAGAGTTTACCCAAAATAATCTTGAAAATAAACCAAGTACCTGAACGGCAATATTTCATCAACATAATGAAAAGTTCGTCCAAGAACAACAGATATAAGAGTCATCACCCTGAGAATGACATAGATATTAGTAATCTAAAGAATGACGTATAATTGAAGAATCTATGCTTTCATTATATATATATATAGAAATGATCAATAACAAAATGGCAACCATATTTTTTTAAACCTAGCAACTAAATTCTAGTAACATGCAGCATATATAACTGAGACTATTGACTTATCGACACATATTACATGCTTGAGGACAACAGCATAGGAAAATACGTGCTCTCTCTCCAGAAGGCAGGAAAGCCATTTACTATTGATTCTTCTCACTAGTTTAACTCCTGGGAGGATTTTATTCTCCAACTTTGACTATACCAGACTGTCAGTATTTTAACAGTAGTTACTTTAATCAACTTATCACTCAAAGTGAGTGATTAGAGGAAGTCCATTCAAGCAAGATATAAACAATAACGAACATCTAAGTCACTGTGACACAGAAAAGCATACGCAAGTGCTCCAAATGTTCCAACGAAAGTGATCACAGCTGAATTCCTAGCTGCTAACAGTGCCTGCATAAGACATCATATAACCAAATTATACTAGATACCATTGCCATACCTAAGCATAAACATTCTATTTTGCATGAACACACAAAAAAATGTTTGAAGATACTTTGAGCCCCAAGGAGGAGTATATTCAGAGTACGAATTTGTTATGCCAACAAACGTATTTTGAAATAAAAGTATGAAAATTAACAGATGGGTCACCATACTTTAGAAATTCTAAACTTTTATTTCTTCATTATTCCAATTTTGGGATTAGCAAGCATGGATTGTTGTACACTTACTGCAATGAAGAAGGTCTTGTCTCCTAGTTCTGAGAAAAAAATTAGGAGGAAGGCCTGTAATAATAAAGTATGCAGGAAGTAATAATCAGTCCTTGAGATGTAGTCAATAAAATCCAAGTGACTAAAATTAAATTTAAGAAAATATCGCTGGGTCCATCATAATCTATTTCGAATAACTATTCAATTTTAAATGAGGGCAAGCAGAAACTTCAAGTTCCATTATCCTTTCTAAATGTATTGCTTTGCTTAAAGTACCAAAAAAAGTCTGACCAAAAGTGACAGGGAGATTTTACTAACTGAAGCAAAACCTGTGCTTATGTCACCCAAATCCCCTAATATAGGAACTGAATTGAACCCAGTAGCCAAATCTGAAGCGGCAGCTGGATAAGTGTCTTGAAACGTGAGCAACCCAAACAAGAACATAAACTTCAGGAGTCCACTGGATGAATTATCAGAAAAAACATCTAAATCTACGTGACATTTCTGGTTGGAGTTCTCGACAAACAATTTATTTGAATTACTGCAGTTGCTCGTTGCTTCACCATTCTTGCAAACACGACTCAATTTCTGTGTCAAGATACACATGAATTAAACACAGTATACAACGACAATAGACCTAATAAAAATTAAAAATCAGTGCAACAAACCTCCCTGACAGAAAACTACAAGAAGCAGACCAGGAAAAGTAAAACAAATTATAAGCATTTGAAATTATTTTTTCAGTCCAGTTTTGTAAAAAAGTTGGCTAAACTAATGATCATATAGGTTGCAGCCATACGTGAAACGCACTTGTAACTATTTTTTGAAGTACCAAATATATAGCCTTTGAAATGCATCCAATCACTACTTGGCTTTCAGCCCAAAAATAAAGTCCATCCACAAGTAATCAGACGACCGAATCGATTTAGTTTAAGCCTTTTCCTCTTTCCTACATGCTAGATTCTCTCTTTCCACTTGAAGAAGAAATCTGAGTTTAAAAGCAACACTGAAGCAGAGAATTACCCCGGGGTCCCTCAATTTTGTAAAATCTTGTTGTAGATTGCAGAGATTCCTCTGCCTGAAGTTATTTACATACTGTAGGGAATACCTGCGAGATCAACTTTCACATTCTGAGTTTCCACATCCATTGGATGATATAAAAAAGAAGACAAATTTGATCGAATACCCAAAATTCGGGTAGAACCCATTGGACAACCGACAAAACAGAGAAGAAGTACTTATCTAATAAGCAACAAAGAATTTCATGTGCCCTTTGTTAATATCTTTAGTAAGGACAATACCGAATTTACCTGGAGGAACTGGAACTGGAGAATTCCAAAGCGAGCTTTGAAGTATGCTTCCTGGAGCGGGAATTGGAAGAGAGAAGAATAGAGGTGAATGGTTTGGGAAAGCTGGGAAATGATGGAAGTGAATGTGGCCTCAAAATGCTCTCAGAGAGAGTAAGGCCACGCATTATTATGGCACTGTGATCAGATGAAGGCTCCTTCACTGGAAATGAATGTTTGGGATAAGCTTAACAGAAAACTATAGAATGGCGCCACCAATGAGCTCTCCTACACACAGGTTATCTGGTTTTCTTATGCTTTTTTAGTTTTTTATCCACGAATAGATCGGTTAGTGGTTATCCTTTTGCCAACGGTAGTTTTGTTGCGAATTCGTGGGTCCTTATTGGGCTGAAGGGGGCCAAAAACTAGCCCATTAGCATAGTCTGAGATAATTTTTGTGTGTTGGGCTTAGTATACTTGGGCTTAGGTTTGATGAATGGGCATTCCGACTTTATGGCCCAGTTTTGTACTATCTTCCCCAGGTAACATAACAATTTGAATCGAATTATATCCATTCGAGATAGTTGGAATTTTATGAACAAAGAAAAAATTCACATAAAGTGTCATCCTTCAATTTCTTCTAAAAATGATTAAAATAATTTAATAATATGAAATACTACATCCAGTCTTTGATATATGCTTTAATTGAATTCTTTTAGGAAGATTAAAAAAGCTAAATAGATTGATATATTTATCGTTTTATTCAAATTAATTTGTCTAACTCATAAATCAATATATAATATAATGATAAATATAAATATTTTAGAATATGTACAATTTAAATAATTTATTTAGCTTTCTTGATCTTAAAAAATAATTGGGACTTATATTAAAGATCAGAGCCAGTATTATATAATCTTATCAAAAATAAAAAATAAATTAAATAATTAATTTAAAGATATTTGCGTGATTTACATGGTCTCTAATTTTTTTAATGTGGTCAGGAATTCAATTATTAAGCCTTGTATATGAGGCAAACGATCAAAATGAAAGGACCATCAACAATAGCATTATGCATATACAAAAATAACAATAGTATTCAGTAGTTTAAAAACATGGAAATACAATAAATATTCTGGCATACATAGAAGAATATCTTGAAATCAATGTAAATAATAATTAGCCATCGCAGCTCTAACGAAACCCAAAAAAAAAACTAAAATGGGACGTTCATGGGTGTTTGTTTTACCAGCAATCAATAATTAAAAAAAACAGAGCTCTTCCGTGTTCTAGACACAAATCTTATAACATCTTTATAAAGTCATCACTTTAAGTTAAGCCAAACACAGTTCAATAATCACCAACACTCGTATAAGTGGATATGGACGCGAAGTCTGAAATAGACTTACCCTCGAAAGCATCAGTGACTGTTAAGACCTATCACAAGAGGTCCAAGTCTGCTGTGCACCCCACGTAGTAGGACTATGGACAGCAATATTCAGCCCAATATGTTAGCTTGTTTATTTCATTAGCTGTGAATATTCTAGAATACATGTGCATAGATTTTGCCACTCTTGCGGTTACAGTATTTCTATTTATAGTGTACAGTGACAGTTATTGAGGCAATTAGAAAATACTTTTTCCTTTTTGTCAATCCTGCACTCTGATCTTTTCTTGGTATCAGAGCCAACTACTACCTCACGCCTTGCACCACCTAGCAGTCGAAATGTCAGCGTCAAATGAAGCTCAGAGCTCCTCCTCCGCCAACTCCTCAACCACGGATTCTTTCCTCGCCAAGCTTGCAGACAGGAACCATTTCCCTGCCCAGAGCTGCTCGATCAAGCTGGACCGAACCAACTACTCCATCTGGCTTACACATGTGTTGCCGATCATCAAGGGATCCAAGCTTGAGGGGTTCATCAACGGAACCAAGCCATGTTCGTCGCGTTTCATCACTGAAAGGGATGCGACCACGATTAACCAAGAGTTTGAAGACTGGGTGTCGGGTGACTAACTGTTGTTTGGATGGCTTTTCAACACGATGACGCTGGAGATCTCTGCTGAAATGACTGGAGTCTCCACTTCTGCCGGATTGTGGCTTGCAGCGAAACAACTCGCCGGAGTACAGACAAAATCCCGGCTACTCATTCTGCGTTCTGAGCTTCAGCGCACCAGGAAGGGTGCGATGAAAATGATTGAGTACCTCGCCAAGCTGAAGAGCATCGCTGATCAGCAGACAGTTGCCGGAAGTTCAGTTCCTCTTCCAGATCTAGTCATTCAAGCCTTGGCCAGACTAGACGGTGAATATAACCCAGTCGTCATCCAATTGTCACAGCAGGCTGAAACACTTACCTGGATCGAGTTGCAAACCTCTTTACTCTCACCTTTGAAAGTCGATTAGATCAACTAGCTCAATTCACTAATCTATCTGTTTCTGGAAACAGCTTCACAAATTTTGCTAGATCTGATAACGTCTCTAGTTTCAGGAACAACGCTGTGTTGAGGGGTGGCAGAAGCAGGGGACGACGAGGCAGAGGACCACACACTCATCGTTCTGGTCGTGACGACGGCGTTCCAACCTGTCAATTATGTACTAAGGTTGGGCATACTGTTGAAACGTGCTTCCATCGGTTTGACCATTCCTTCGTGCCACATACGAACAGAGGCAGGGGATCTTACTCTACTGGAAGAAGAAACTTTCTCCCCTCACCAGATGTTGATAATGCATACTGGGCTTCTCCTGAGACAGTGGCCGATAATGCGTGGTACTTGGATAGTGATGCCACCAATCACATTACAAACGACTTGAACAAGCTTGAAACATTTTCTGATCTGTCTGGTAAGATGAATATTACCTTGGGTGATGGATACAAATTGCATGTAAGGAAAATAGGCTCATCAACTATTCGTAATGTACCTGATAAGAAAGTCACACTAAGTAATGTCTTATATACTCCTAAGATCAAGAAAAACTTAATGAGTGTGCATAAAGTGGCTACAGAAAATAATGCAGATGTGATATTTAACTCTGAGGGTGTTCTTATGAAGGCTCAGGACACAGGGGAGATACTGCTGTTGGAAAAAACAAGTAAGAATGGCATGTATAGGATCAACAAGGCAAGTGAGGCTGAAGATGACAAACTGGTTTGCATTGCTGAAATGGATGCAGGACACATTAGTAGTAGCATTTCTTCTATGCAGTTATGACACAACAGATTGGGCCATCCTAGTAGTAGGATTTTAAACAAAATTATCTCAGATTGTAATCTAGAAGTTGACTTGAGAAATAGAAAAGAGCTTTTATTCTGTGAATCTTGTAGACTTGGCAAATCACATTTACTTCCCTTTAGTACTTCTAATGCCATTGCATCTAAGCCACTTTAGTTGATACACACAGACTTTTGGGATCATAATCCCACTGTGTCCACAAATGGTTTCCGCTATTACATACTGTTTTTGGATGATCACAGTAGGTACTCTTGGATTTATCCATTAAGAACCAAAGATGAAGCCTTAACCATGTTCACTAATTTCAAAAAATTTGTTGAAAATCAGTTTGATAGCAAAATCAAGATTGTTCAGAGTGATTGGGGTGGAGAGTAGTACAGCTTTAGCAAACTGTTAGATGACTCTGGAATCTTGTTTAGACACCCTTGTCCTCATACATCAGCTCAAAATAGAAGAGCTGAGAGGAAACATCGCCATATAGTAGAGATAGGATTTACTCTATTGGCTCAAGCTAAGATGCCTTTATTTTATTGGTGGGAGGCCTTTCATACTGCAGCAGAGCTAATTAATAGGTTGCCCACTGATGTGTTAGATGGTCATTCTCCCTATTTCAAACTCTTTGGGAAGCAACCTGATTATAATAGCTTGAAAACCTTTGAAACAGCTTGCTATCCATGTCTTAGGCCTTATAATGAGCATAAGGCAATTCAGATCTACCAAATGTGTCTTCATTGGCTATAGCAACTCTCATAAAGGCTATAAATGCTTAAGCTCCACTAGAAAAATCTATCTCTTTCGGCATGTGGTTTTTAATGAATTTGATTTTTCCATTCTTTACAGGTTTCATCAACAAGAGAAAACAACCTGATGAAGCAACTGTCCGAACTGTGGCATTCTTGAGACCTCTTGTTTTTGTGCTACCTGTGACTGATCAAACAGGTTCAAGTGATAATTCCTCAAGCGAACCTCAGTCCTTTGACAGATCAAGCCACTCAGCAGTTAATACACCAACAACCAGCAGTAGTTATCCTCTGACTGCTGTAAATCCTGAAGCTGAACATCACTCTCCAGAAACTGACCAAGCTGATGCTAATGTGCCCTCAGACACTTCCATTCAATCTTCAAATAGGCAGATGCCAAGAACAGGTGGGCACCACATGACCACACGGAGCAAGGCAGGTACACAAACCTCTCTTGCCCTATACAGGAATTGCTCAAACTGATCTGAACGTTCCCAAGGAACCTCTGAATGTTAAAGAAGCAATGGAATCATTTGAGTGGAAGAAAGCTATGTTGGATGAGTATAATGCATTATTGAAAAACCAAACTTGGAAGTTAGTACCCAATACTGGACATAAGAGAATAGTTGATTGCAAATGGGTGTTTAAACTGAAACCTACTGCTGATAAGTCAGCTTTCAGGCACAAGGCAAGACTTGTTGCCAAGGGCTTTCAACAAAGTCCTGGTATAGACTTCAATGAAACTTTCAGTCCAGTACTTAAGGCGCCAACACTAAGGTTTATCTTAACTTTGGCAGTGACTTTTAATTGGTCCATTAGATAGGTGGATGTAAATAATGCCTTTCTCAATGGTGATCTTCAAGAATTGGTTCTTATGAGGCATCCATAAGGATTTGTCTCACCGAAGTATCCAAATCATGTGTGCCTTCTAAGGAAGGCGTTATATGGTCTTAGGCAAGCTCCTAGGGCATGGTTTGACAAGCTAAGGTTCACACTAACCAGTTGGGGTTTTGCTCATTCGAAGTGTGATACGTCTCTTTTCTTCCTCAAACATGGTACAGTCATTATGTTTGTCCTAATCTATGTAGATGACATAATTATCACTGGAAATTCCTCAAATACTATGGACTTATTTGTCAAGCAGCTGAACTTACGTTTTGCTCTCAAAGACCTGGGTCCGCTGCACTGCTTCCTTGGCATTGAGGCTGTTAGGAATAGTTCTGGGCTTTAACTGAAGCAAAAGAGGTACATTCAGAATTTGCTGAACAGGTGTGGCTTGTCTAACTCTAGTCCTACTCCTACTCCTATGATAGCAAATAAATATTTCTCTAAGGATGTTGGCGTTCCACTTAACAATCCTGCAATTTATAGGCAAGCTGTTGGTGCATTGCAATATCTCACTTACACCCGACCTGACATTCTTTTTGCTGTAAATAAATTAAGTCAATTCCTCAACTCACCCACTGTTGATCACTGGCAAGCAGTAAAAAGAGTATTTCGTTATCTTAGAGGGACAGCTGATCTGTCTTTGCATATTAAACCTAGCAATCATCTCACTTTGCAAGGTTATTCAGATGCTGATTGGGCCGTGTGTTTGGATGACAGGCGTTCCATAGGTGGATATTGTGTTTTTCTTGGAAACTCTCTAATATCTTGGTCTGTGAAGAAACAATAGGTTGTTGCTCGTTCCAGTGCAGAGTCCGAATATAGGTCCCTTGCAAATCCTGCCACAGAACTAGCTTGGATTCAATCCTTAATTGGCTTGGTTTGTATCTTAAGCATCCACCCATAGCCTGGTGTGATAACATTAGTGCTACTGCATTGGCCTCAAATCCTGTCTTTCATGCCAGAACTAAGCACATTGAATTGGATGTGCCCTATGTGAGGGACAGGGTTCTGAACAAGCTACTTGTTGTTCACTATATACCTTCATCCAAACAAATTGCTGACTTCTTTACCAAAGTTTTGTCTCACTCCAAGTTTCTGGAATTCAGATCCAAACCAGGCCTTGGTATTTCTCCCGGCTCTAGTCTGGGGGGTGTTAAGACCTATCACAAGAGGTCCAAGTCTGCTGTGCAGCCCACGTAGTAGGACTATGGACAGCAATATTCAGCGTTAGCTTGTTTATTTCATTAGCTGTGAATATTCTAGAATACATGTGCACAGATTTTGCCACTCTTGCGGTTACAGTATTTCTATTTATAGTGTCAATCCTGCACTATGATCTTTTCTGTGACCAAAGTGGCAATACCTCTGGCCATGAAGAAGTCACCGGTGCCACCTACGACTGAGATATCTCTGGTCCTATTCATCAAAGGGTCAGCGCCGACGAAGTTAATGCTTCCCCTGAGACGACTCGAGTTGAAGATGAAAGAGAAGCCAAGCCAGGCCGTGAATATCCCCTTCCTATCGTAAAAATAGAAACCATGGGCCCTAACCACCGGGTTCGAGTGCGAGTTATTATCCAGCGTAATGGGATCGTCGAACACCGCCAAGTCTCCCAAATGGCTCTTCCCGGATAACTTGATCCTGTTGCCCCACGCTGGATCGGAGAACCCACAATCGCCGAAGTTGCGTTCTTCGAGTTCCCACCATTGAGAGTATGTCGTGAAAGTAAAACACCAACTTGTTGCATGGCTTTCTCTCAGCTCCAATGAATTCATCACAGGTAATCACATTGAGGAAGAGCAGGATCAAAATTGGTGGTTTTAGTTTTTGAATCGCCATTGTTGGTTAATGAATCGTCTTCAGAAGATCGATCTCAGGCTAGCTAGTGATAATGCAAGTGGAAGCGAGACGTTGGTGGGGATATCTACATGTGAAGCTGGGGCTTCTGAGTTTGAGGCTTTGAAGCGTGAGTGCGTCCACATGCAAGTTTAGGAATTTACTTCGTTGGAATTCATTGCTCAAGCTTCACTTCAAAGCCGATATGTGAATCACAGCTCGATACAGTTTATTATATCCGGCTTACTGTTCTGTGTTTCTCGATCGATCGATTGCTTCAAGCTTACGACGATTAAGCTCATCATAACGGGCACTTTATTAATTTGGTACTTTTGTGGTAAAGAATAATAAATCCTTTATATCTATATTATTACTGCTTTTAAAGTTTTCCAATAATTTCTTTCACCGAAAGTTACGTACTTTCAGATTATTTTGACTGAGATTGTACTCGTTCGTGTTATCGCTTCATTAGCTGGGATGGAGAAGAGAAAGTGGGTTTCTATACCAGATATTTGAGGAATGAATGAAAAATTTGGGCTCAAATTAATACTTACATTGATGCTAATTAATAATGAAAACCAAATTTAATTTGTTTACAGAACTTCGTTTATTCCACGTTCACTAGGACTAACTAGATCCAAATAGTTTCTAAGTGATTGTGTTCCCATCAGACTACTAATTATGATTAAAAAAATCAGACTACTAATCAACCCATAATAACAGAACTTCATAAATTTTAAAAGATAAGACTCTGTTTTTAGTATATTGTGGTAAACTATTTAGTAGTCCTCAATCAAAATAATTAACTTGGAAGTTGGAACGATAACAGATACTAAAGGCAAATCCAATTCGTTTGAAGATGGATTATATACAGAACGCACTTCAGTGGTTGGAAATTAAACGCCCACATCAGTGAGAACTTCAAATTTTGTTATCTCTTTCCTTAGTGCGTTGTGTTCACTTCTTCTTCTTGTTTTTTTAATCAAACACGAGAGTAGCTTTTAGTCAATACGTGGGATAATTTGACCAACATCAAAACATAACTTTTAATTACTACTTCATCTTGTGTTTAATATAATAGCTAATTGATTTTTTAAAAAAGATTAAGAAAGTAAAATAAATTACTTTAAAGTATTTATATTCATTGTTTCCCCAAGCTAATTTAACTTATTTATAAACTGGTATATAAGATAATGATATATATAAATACTTTCATATAATGTATTTAACTTCTTTAACATCTTAAAAAAATTGATTGACTCTTGTATTAAGTATGGGAGTCCATGAGAGGTAGTTGTAATCTTTTTTCTTAGAAAGCGTTTTAGTTGCATTAATGTTGACAATAATTTTATATGTCTTCGAAATGACATTGGTATCCTCTAACTGTTGTTATCTTTAACCCTGCCACTTTCCACCATGTTGAAGAAAACTTTTTTTTAACGATATACGTAAGTTAAGATAAAAAAATCTTAAAATCCATAAAAATCATCTTTAAATCAGTAAAATATCTCAAAATCCGTAAAATCATCTCGAAACCTGTAAACTTGTTTCTGAGGACGGATTCTCAAATATACGAAATAAAAACAAAATAACATGATGTATAAGCTCGTAATAGTGGAATTCATTTTTTTCCCTTTATCTTCATACTTCATCAGTTCATCTCATAAAAAATTTCATCTAAGTCAAATTTGTCACGATTAAACAATTAGTTTCTGACAGCCAGCCATCTTCCTTTTTGCGTCAAAGTTAAACAAATAATTGTTGAGTTGTTTTCTACGGTTGATTAATTAGTTGTAAAATATGACTGGTTGATTGACCAAGCACCAGCCGACATCAACAGTAACAAATTCAACATTTCTTTTTGGGACTGACAGTGACAGTGACAGTGACAAACACCTATCTGAAGAATTGTTTCTCTTCAGCTTTTTAGACTCATCACAGCAATAATAAGTTGTTTTGTTACAGCACTTTGAGAAAACAGATAAGAAAAGGGAAAGAGGCAGAGAGGTGTACTTCAAAAAACTGAATAAATCACAATTCTATAATTCCATAAATTCTGGAAAAAGTGATGAAGAGTACAATAATAACAGTACACATTGACCTAACAAAAATGAATTCATGAAACAACTTATTCCTTAAAGGCTCATCAGATTTTGAATTCCAAGAAACAAAACACAAACGATACAATATAATTTGAAAGTCATGAACCAGGCCTTGAGGCATCATTTAGTTCGACCAGTTCCCAAAATATAATGTAACTAAAACAGAAAATAAAGAACTAGCGCAGCAAACAGCTAGCTAGCTAACGACCAGGCCAGAACAAAAAGCAAGTTAATTATTCAAAAGATGGACCATAGTTCACAGATCAGACTCGAGAATAAAGCAACTAATAAGTAACCATAATCGTAATTACCAACATTCATACAACTTAATATCAACACGAAGCCTGAAATAGACTTCACCTTCAAAAGCATCAGTCATAAGAGTAGCCACACCCCTAGTCATAAAGAAGTCACCGGTACCACCGATCACAGATATATCTCTGGTTTTGTTCATCAACGGATCAGCCCCAGCGAAGTTGATGCTTCCCTTGTGCTGCGTTGAGTTGAACACAAACGAGAAGCCAAGCCAAGCCGTAAAGATCTCTTTTTTATCGTATAAGTAAAATCCCTGAGCTCGTCCAACTGAGGGAGAGTGGAAATTGTTGTCCATGGTAATAGGGTCGTCGAAGACGACCAAGTCACCAAAATGGTTCTGACCAGCCAAGATGGTGGTGTTGCCCCAACTTGGAGCTCCGACAATGGCCGCCGTGGCGTTATTGGCGTTGTGACCGTTGTATATGACGTCGTGGAAGAAGAAGACGAGTCTCTTGCATGGTTCGTGAACCCTTTTCCTCCACCTGCTAGGTGCAGCAGAGGATCCCACAGACACCAGAAACAACAGCAAGACAATTGTAATGAGCCTCATTTTTACGACGCTGTTGCCTTGTCTGTGTCCGAGATTGGGTTGTGATGACAACGGGGAACCTCACATTTATAGACTTGTCATTCATGCTAGGGCAAGTATAAGCTTGTGGCAATGTGTGAGACATAATATAACCTTAGATTCAAATACACTCTTAAAATATTGTATATAATTAGGTTTGTTAGTATAAGTTGTAAAGGCATAAGTCTCAACATACACACATGACTGACCTTCCAGAAAGGTCATCCGACCCTGCCAACCAAGTTAAGAAAAAAGAATAAAAAAGAAAGGAGATATATGAATTCTTAATTACACAGGAGAGAGAGGAGGCATATTGGTTTCTGTATATTTTTATGGATCAGGAAAACCTGCTTCTATATATCTCCTGCAACATTTCTGCTTTAGAAGTTTAATTTAACTTCATGCGGATGTGTGAAAATTCTTTTAAGTACATATATAATTATATTACAAGTTGGAGATTAATTAATGGATATATGGGTCAAAGAAGGAAGCTAAATATATATATATATATATATATAAGCGTCGCTTTAAAGGGAGCATGTGATGGTTCTGATGGACAAAAAAATAGCCAAGAAATGACATACAGCTTTTGCTTTTTGTTTAGCTTTATTTCTAAGATTAAGAGAATTATTGGCCACTGGAAATGAGGGGACCAGATCAGTATAAGGCTCTTCTTGGTGCAACCAAACGTTGTAAGTTGCGTTTGGTGCTATATAGTTATTACTTATTAGTTACCGTCACGTATATATATTATACGCAACCATAACTATGAATTAACGCAATGTTGTAATTAAGTTCATCGTATGCAGTTAATGACTTGATCAAAGATTTAGATATGACTGTGATGCACGCTATTGAGTTTTAAAAGTGATATATGTATTTTGATGAGTCAGAAAGGATCTGGTAGAGTAGTTGTTGATCGAAGAGAAGCATGCATGCACGACAGTATACTGCATCATGAATAGGATTAGACTTTAGACTTACTTATAAACCTACGTATAATGCATCCAATACACCACCATCTAACACTCTAAACTTACTTATAAACCTACGTATAATGCATCCAATACACCTACCTTATTTTTTTTGGTACATCCAATGCTTTAATGTTATTTTTAAGTTACATTTAACATCATATTCTTATTTATAGTTTAAGATATTGGATGCACTATAAATAATATTAGGTTGATAGAAACATCATTAAACCTATATATGTATCATGAATAGGATTAGACTTTAGACCGATGGATGCAAGTTTATACGCCTTTTTAAAGGAAGTCCTATGCGATTAAAATTAAAATTTCATGATAATCATGCATCTTTAATTTGTTTTTCTATTATATACATATTAATTATCATTTTATTAAAAACCATCAATACCACCAAACTAAGGACTCGTGTGTTAAAACGGGTTAATTTTATACATGAGACTTTTATGTCCCTTAGTTAGAAAAATAAACAATAAGAAGGGATAGGCACAGTTGACTGCGATAACAGAGATAGCATATTTCATCATATTAAATATTTAAAGTTATGTCACCGTGTTAAAAAAACGTGTTAAATAGTCTAAACCACTGGTGGACCTACATTGGTTTCACTGGTTCAACCGCACCCATTAGCTTCCAGAAAATTAAGTATATATTAGTATTATATGATTTATTTTGCACTCACTCATTTGCTAATTTTGTACCGACTAAATTTTCGCTCAAATTATTCTCAAAAGATATTAAGAATAAATCTCACTTCTCTTTTCAAAAAATAGTTTGCACTCATAAGCCAGGGTCCTGAGTCCTCTACTAGTCTAAACTATTGTAAAGTTAACTAGTAATAAAGAAAGAATTGATATTTGAAATAATTGGATTTAATATTATTATGAAGGTTAAAATTGCATACAAACAATTAATACTTGCTAAGATTTTAAAATTTAAAGTGATCATAGTTCAAAAAAATAAAAAAAAACGGATGGCATAATTAGTGATAACACAGCTCTTATTATTTAAACAAATCGGTTGGAATTTAATTTGTATGTATGGTAACAGAACAGATCTAATTAATTAGAAGAATTTTAACTTTTATTTATGCTTTAATAAAAGAGTATTTGCTGCTCTAAAATATTCTCTTGATTTAATACACACATGTAAGGTGATAGGATTTAAATATCAAAAGAAAGTTCCATTTTCATGGGAAAGGAGGCCTAACTATCCACTCCATTTCATGAACACTGTAGGCTAAAGCAGACTACTTTAACTGGTGCCCACATTTATGACTTTTGAAGCTTCAACCACTTCACTAATGCCATTCGAAGCAAAATTTGCTTTCTCCGCTGGTGACTATTGCTGACAAAAAAAATTCAGGTTTCTAAATGATGTTGAATTAATAATAGACCCACACTTTATAGATTAGATTTATGCATATATATATATGTTGGCAAATCAAATATGAAAACTTCTTTATTAATAGAAAGTCGCAGATTCAAACATGTTAGGTGTAACAGCCCAACCCTCCTTCTCAGATATTGTCCTTATTTGCAGCTGTAGCCAATAGTAGAGTTTTGTTTCTCTAGGTGTAGCCGTAACCACCTAAAAAACATGTTCACGAGAGGAAGATATCCACACTCTAATAAAGCATGCTTTGTTCTCCTTTCTAACCGATGTGGGACTTTACATTAGTAACCTCAAGTTATTAATGTATGTCCCTCTAATTAAAAAATTCACATGTTATTTAAAATTCATATGTCAAATCTCAAGATTCAAAAAGCATTTACAAAGATATTACACACTAGCTACCAAGATCCCTACATTATAAGTGAGATTTTGGCTAATGATTTTCAATCTCCTTACCGATCTAACTAACCTTATAATTTATAAATATGTTTGAGATTGCAAGTACTGCTACTTTATGTTGTTTAGTTCAAATATCAATGACCGGATATAGTGACTATTCTTGATCACAGGTCGCAGTTTAAAGATATGCAATGTTAAAAGTCACGCACGAAACATAGTTACTTTTGATCCATATATGCGTGAGCCATGCTTGTGGAGAAACTAATTTAACCAAGTATGCTCTAGTTTTTGTGTGTGTGTTCACTACTAGAAAAATGCCATTTAACGATGGAAAATCCGTCGTTAAAAAGCTATTTTCCATCGCTAAAACGAGGGTCACTAATATTTTCAGTTGCTAAATGGAAGTTTTCTAATGGAAATTAGCCATTTAGCAATGAATTTTTCTGTCGCTAAATAGCATTTTTTAGTAGTAGAAGTTATATCAAGTTGGTCGTCCCTTGTTGATGTGTACTGTTGACCACGAATGTGTACTGGTGTTCATCCCTTATAGAGTGTGTGTGTGTGTGTGTGTGTTATAAGTTGATCGTCCCTTGTGGAGAAACTCTAAACATAAGCCACCAACTTGTTGTATTATTCATCTTGTGGCTATTTGTTTATGGCAATGGTAGAGCTTTTGTTGTTCTTCTTTCTTGCCTTGAAATCGACTTGTATTATTAGTATGCCTTTCTTTGGAAGCCGAAAAATCAACCTATGCTAATCCTTAACTACTAAAGTCAATTAAATTAATTTTAAGAAAAATGATAAAATAATAAATACTTTAATGTAATCTATTTAACTTCGTTATGTTGCCAATGAAAATTAACTTACTCTTAGTTTAAGAAACAATTGTATTTTTTAATATTACACAGGACCCATTATCTGAGACCAGGACATGAAATTACAG
Organism: Vachellia pachyceras; assembly: GCA_025593235.1. Lineage (NCBI taxonomy): Eukaryota > Viridiplantae > Streptophyta > Magnoliopsida > Fabales > Fabaceae > Vachellia > Vachellia pachyceras. Next base: position 16,610 of record JANTPZ010000251.1, on the reverse strand, counting down.
CGTCGTCTCATGTCACCTAAATCAGAAGGCAATTATAAATCAAGCCTGCCATTTGCATATTTCAAAGGCTTAAAATGAATTAATCATCTTAACATGAATTGAAAATTCTCCTGCAGTGTGTCATTTAAAAAAAAATTACCCATTCATCGTATGTTAGAAAATTAACTATAGAAAGGTTTGGAGAAGTTTAATTTTTCAAAAGTTTTATTAGACTGTCACTCTTGCAATTGGCGTGATTTAATTTAATATGAAAGTTTGATTTATGAACATAAATTACTAAATTTAACTTGTTGATATGAAAGTTTGACTTGCAAATATGATTTCTTTTTGGGATATTTCTGCATTTAATTTTTCTTATGTTATGGGTAATTTTTTGGGGAAATTATTATGAGATATCTTGAGAAAGCACTTAATTATATAAAAAAGTTTTAATGATAAATGAGCCGTATAAACCTATTGTAATTTTTTATGCTGAACCCATCATTTCATCTTCAGTTGTTAATTATTGTTATTGGATTTTTAGGTTATTAGATCAATTTCTTACAATTTCTTCTGTTTAACAAAGTATGTCAGGCCGACACCTGACATACCTGACAAAGTATGTCAGGCATCTTCCATTTACAGTTTCCATGCCTGTCCTACTTATTAATTAGACTTTTGCTACTGAAGCATCCATCGAGGGGAAATATAAATGGCATAATCGGAATCTTTCGTTATCAAACTTTAAATCGATACAACTATCACCAGAATACAAGTTGCGTTTGTGTACACGATAAAAAAATATTTTTATTTAAACTGAATTAAAAATATAAAAAGAATTATATTATTTTAAAAAAAAATACGGTTAAACGTACGTTTAGAAAGGGTAAAAGTGTTATCAAACACAGTATTTATAGCAGTCGGATTACATGGAGTTATATGATTATTTTTTGTTAATATTTTATCAAAATATGTAATATTATGTAAAATTAACGCTTGGTTCAGAACAGAAAATTCAATGCGAATTAAATAAAAATGATCTTTATGTGAAGATATAATTAAGGAAGTATTTATGGTCAGCAAATCAAGGAACTCTTTGATGGTCAATATGTGTACGTACGTTGTTCCAAGCCTACCTAAAGGGAAGAAAATTTTGAAGAAAAACGTCATACGTTTATAAAACTCACTTTTCTGTGTTAAGAATTCACTTTCATCATGATTAGACAATATTTGATTTAATGAACAAGATTAATTCATCAACATCAGATCCGTTAAACCAGTAATCTACACTTATCACTAATCACATGTTGGTGGTTAGGTGTCTATATATGATGAATCTTGAAAATGGACATCTCCGGGAAGTAATAACAGTGAACTGTCAATCAATTATCCCAAATCTAAATAGATATCTCATCCAGAAAAGTTAGAATACTAACATGAACAACCTCTAAAATCATAAACTATGCATCATACTTGAGAATTTCTGACGTGGGACTCATGGGACATCGAAGTATGTTAAAAATTACGGATTTGAAGTAGAAAATGACTTTTATTGATCATACGTGGCTCAAAAGCATACAGTATATATATATATATATAATGTGAAAGACACACAAGAAACTTACTTTTGACACATGAGCCATGCTTAAGGTTCGCACTCCCATGTTAATACATAGACAATACTCAATGACTTGACACAATAAACACACATCGCTGTGTGTGAATATGTTAACTACTGGATGCAATTACGTACATTTATCATCACCAACACTCATAGAACTTAACGTCCACACGAAGCCTGAAATAGACTTCGCCTTCAAAAGCGTCGGTGACGATGGTGGCGACGCCACGGTGCATGAAGAAATCTCCGGTGCCACCAATTACAGAGATGTCTCTGGATTTCTGCATAATGGGGTCAGCTCCGGAGAAGTTTATCGTGCCTTGGTGATCTTTACTGTTGAGCACAAACGTGAATCCGAGCCAAGCAGTGAAAGTATTTTTGGTATCGTAAATGTAAAAGCCCTGAGCCCTCCCAACTGGTTTAGAGTGAAGGTTATTGTCCAGTGTGATGGGGTCATCGAAAACTGCGATGTTCCCAAAGTGGAATTGACCTGCCAATTTGGTTAAGTTAGCACCATTTGGAGCTGCAACAATGGCGGAAGTAGCATTGCCAGCATTCTCTCCGTTGTAGATAATGTCGTGGAAGTATAATATGAGATTTCTGCATGGCTTATATGGCTTCCTGTTACTGGGGGAAGCCGAACATAGAGAAAGCAACATGAGGAAGATGGTAACGAAGGAAGTAGTTTTGGCGGCCATTGTTGGGGAACTTTGAGTTCTGGAGAATGTGAAAAATTACGGATTTGAAGTAAGAGAGTGCAATGAATCAATAAAGGGAAAAAATCAAGGAAGGAGCTTCGAAACTTGGAGGCAAGAAGAAGGGGTAAGTAGCTATGGTAGGATGAAGTGACGCAACTTACTTCAGTGTGCGTCCTTTTTATAAGGACCGAAGAAGAAGGTCGCCCAGGAAAAAAGGAAAGAGAAAAGTATTCAAGTGAAGAAAAACATGGTCGGAAAGACCTTGCGGGGCTGTTACTTTGATTTTGTTTTCACTTCTGGAAAAGTATTTTGAAAACTACTTTGTTTTAAAATGGTTTTTTAAAAATAAAAGGAAAAGTAAATATTTTTAATCATGTAATTTGAAACAATTTTAAAGTTAGATGAAGTTAAATAAACCAAAGCAGGGATATAAAATTACCAAAAAATGCTGGTGACGCGCAACTCCAGTAGTGCTGCTGGCATTTGGACAATTTGTTATTGGCATCTTATTTTTGTCTTCGTATTGTTCTGTATGGCATTTGCATAGAAGCTTTCCAAAACTTGATAAATTTAAAGAAAGAGAAGAAAAGGACTGGTGCACGATACACGGAGAAAGAAAGAACTGATGGTGGGTCGTCGTGGGAACCAGCTTCGGTGCATTTCCAAATAACAGCGTTCTGTCCTCATGGTCGAAAACGCACCGTTTCGGGACTTAGGAGGCGTGAGGGAAGGGGGGACCCCCAGGTGTTGATTGAGAGAGTGAGTTAGTAATAAGGCGACAAGAGAGTGATGCGTTTGTTCTGGCAAAAAAAAAAAAGAGTGATGCGTTTGTGTACGAAAAGGAAGAAGAGTGTGATGAACGTTGATTAAGATCGTACCACAAGTCCTAATTTTAATACAAATAAAAAAAACAACTTATATCATTTAAATACTAGCTGACGAATACAACTCATATCATTTAAACGCATCACTCTCTTGTCGCCTTATTACTAACTCACTCTCTCAATCAACACCTGTGGGTCCCCCCTTCCCTCACACCTCGTAAGTCCCGAAATGGCGCGTTTTCGACGATGAGGACAATGCGCTATTATTTGAAAATGCACCGAAACTGGTTCCGTCGTTGGAATACTTGTATCATTTTCCCAAATTCGTGGGTGATGTTGATAGTTAATTTCAAGAATTTGAACATAAATATAATTAATTTAATTATTTTTTTAGTAGTTAGTATAAAAGGAATTTGACTGCTTAAACATAATGTTTAAGTTATTGAATCAAAATTTACGTTAATGTAGAAAACCGCTTAAATGAGTTACTGCTATAATGTGTTTGGGAATTCTGTTGGGAGAAAAAAGTTTGTAGATTTCGAGGTATTTTGTGGATTTTAAGATTATTTTTCGGTTTTCAAAATAGTTTTTATAAATTTAATATGATTTTTACAGATTTTGAAAAGGTTTAGTGCGATTGGCATTTTGTTTCTGTATTATTGTATAGTATTATTGCTCAATCGATAACCCTTCACCAAATGAATCCAACACGGCTCTACAGAATCATGCCTCCTTCAACACTTTTCTGGAGTCAGATCTAATCAAGTTCTACACTCACCAAACTATGGCCCCTCCATTAATTAGCTAGCTGACCAGTGTAGTTGGTACCATTGTTATATATAATACAATAAGTAGCGGTTACGACTTGAAAACAGTGGGGACAGATTTTTTATTTTTAAATAAATGACAATAAAATTGTTAGTATAAATAATTTGAATGAATGCAACTCTTATAAAGCAATAGATGCAAAATAAAAATCTAATAGTTATTTACATATAACTAAAAAATTGAGTGGGAGCAATTTTCCATATCCATTATAACGTGGCTTTACCGCTGAACACAAAACATGGCTCCCTCGATGGCGGAGCCACGTTATAATGGGAATACACACGTTAAGTATTAAATACTTTCTCAATCGAGTATATTTGTTTAAATTTACACTAGCATTCATTTAGGATAAAAATAGAAATTAGAATAAGGGCCGGAGATTGAATGCGTGATGAGTCCCTGCTTCATAGTTCATTAGTTGAACTATTATCTGAAGCATGATTAAATAGGTCGTGATTGAATCGATGTGTTTTTCATACATCAAATAAGCATAATTATGCGAAACTTCCAGATTACATGTAACCTTCAAAGTTTAAATGCAAGCCCTTTAAGCTTTTATTTGTTTGTTACAAACCTCTTACCATTAACTTACCGCCATTTTTTTTAAATGAAAATTGTCATGTCATGTCAACAGAAAACATATAACATGTTTGTTTGGAAATACCGTTTTCCTAACATTACATGCAAGTCGAGATAAAACCGTATTGAAATCTGTAAAAATCATCTTGAAATTCATAAAAATCATCTTAAAATCCGTAAAACCATTTTGAAATCCGTAAATTAGATCAGAATCAGTTAACATCGACTAAATAAAGTTCACATAAACTTTTGTGCCAATTATTGCTTATAACTCGCTTTAATGAGTTTAAATTTTGAAATATAAGTGGTTGATATACAACTTCAGAAGTTTCTATACAATTCAGCTTACATTTTTTTTTGTTACTGAATACAATTCAACTTATATATTAAATAGGGTTATTAGGCAAAAATATATTAAATAGGGTTATGTAAAAAGAGTCTGATCGAGGTAATAAATAATGTCAATAACAGGTTTATGTTTGGTGGAAAATAATGGATCCATTAATAGTGCCTTCACCAATCTAAATAGTGGCAAAATAGTGGAGAAATACTTTTACGTAAGTTGGGGTAAATATATGAAGGAGATTATCTTGTTATTTTATGAAAAAACACTATTGAACGGGTTTTTAACCTTTTCAAACGGATTGTTAAATAAGCCAATTAATTTAAACCTACCAACGCCGTTGCGGAAGCTTACGCCCCCATGACTACCATTTGGCTGGGTTAGGTCTATGCTCACCAAATTAGACAGTCCACCCTTCTTTAAATAGATTAGCTGGCTGCCACTGTCACCATTCAATATTACATGGAAAAAAAAGCAGGAGTTGGTTTAAAAATCCATTTGAAAATAGTTTTTTCAGAATTTAAAGTAAAATTTAAGCTTTAAATAATAGATTTTCAGAGAAAAACTTTTACGGATTTCAATACAAAGCATGTCTTTTAGAAGGTGATTGTATTTATAAAGTTATTGATTTTTACAGAGTTTTAGATAAAGAGTAAGTAAAAAAGAGAAAAGAGAATGAAAGAGAAAATTTATTATGAGAGAATATATAATTTGATTCTAAACCTAAGTTCAAATCTAAATTTTTTTACAAAACCTAAATTTTAAAAAATATAAATACTTAAATAAAAACCCAATTTTAAATCAAAATACAAGTTTTGAGACCATAATGCAGGCGAGCCTTTAATGCACGTTAGAGCGTAGGATTCGCCAGCATCTACCGTGCACTTATCCAACTTTGAAAAGCTCGTGCAGTTATACTGTACGATTTTAAATATAACGACTCTTAACGCAAAAAGATATTAAAGAATTTTTTTTGCCGAAGATATTAAAGAAATTAATTATTAAGATTTATCTAATTAATAAATTGATCTAATAACATATATATTTAGTTTGTTTAATTTTTTAAACAAAATTAATTAGTTTTTATATAAAGAATCAGAGTTATCAGAATTTTTTTGGCATTGAAGTCTCAGTTTAATAAGATAAGATTTGGAGTTTTTTTTACCTTGGACTGGTCAAAGGGTTGACGGTATCAACTTTCTTTGATTCCATTTCTTTTCTTTTTTAACTCACAATATTAACATTTTGGAAAGTGAACATGTTTGTCTTATTACTTAAAACCTTCACCAAACACAAATTGCATGTGCGATGTGTGTTGTATTAGTGTTAAAAACTACGATTTAAAGTTTTAAGGAAATTAATTAATTTTTATCGAAGAATTAGGGGTGCCAGGACATTTTTGGCATTAAAGTCTCAGTTTAATAAGATAAGACTTGAAGTTCTTTGACCTCTGACTGCTCAAAGGGTTGATGGTCGGTATCAACTGAATTTGATTATTGGAAAGTGGACATTTCTTTTGTTTTTTTTTAACTTGTAATCTTAACATTTTGGAAAGTGAACATGTCTGCCTTATTGTACATGTTTAGGAATAACTTCTTCTCAACAATATAAGCAAATCAAGATAAAACAATTTCGAAATCTGTAAAAACCATCTCAAAATCCATAAAACCATCTCCAAATCCATAAAATATCCTGGATCTCGTAAATTCTTTTCAGAATCCATAAACTCGTTTCTCCCTTCCAAAACACACACGCAGCTTGTCTTCATCGATGGCAAATTGTATGCTTCTCTGTATTCCTCTTAGAACTTATTTTTCTAATGCGATTTAAAGTATTTGAGGTATATATATTAAAAAATTTTTACTTTACTTATATGTATGTCCTTTAAAATGCTATGACAAACATGAGCTTAATAATCATCTGGGAAACTCCAGTTATAAAGAATGAGTGCTTAAATCCCTTTTTTTTTCATATTACAATTAATCACGTTTCCCTTGTGTGCTTTAAATGGTACCCAAATAGAAGCAGCCAACTCATGACTTTGTCTGAGATGTATTGATTTTTTATTTTTCCCCACCAACCCAATTTGCTGTATTTTGTTGACTAAATTATGTTCGCTGTAATTTAATCTGTTTGACAGACATAATGTGAATCCCACACTTAGCATAATGTTCCTATATATCTATGGTTACAAACTAAATTTAGATAGAATTTCTCTGATCCTTTCTCCAAATTCTGTAATAAGATGATGATGATGATGATGATCAACGTATGATTTTAGTACATCCGAGCTTTTAAGATTAAGCATCATATATAATCACCTTTTGCCAATTATATATTTATTGAATAGAATCCTGAACTGTATAAAGAGGGATGCAGCCATTGCTGATATGAACAACTCTTGGGCCTATGCACGAGCGTTAGTAATTTATTTAATATAACTTGAAAAGGCATTTTCATTTTTTATTATTACTTAAGTTCAAGTTAATTAATAAAACCTTGACAAACATATTTTAATAAAATTTGAAAATTATAAACCATTGTTTTAAATAGTTGATTCATTAAATCAAAAATTAAGTTGTAAAACAAATATTGTAACTAAACTTAGTAACGGTTCTTGAAATTGCCACAAAACTGAACTTTTAACAGTAATTTGATATTGAAATTTAATTTGTTGTGGTTATTCAACTGCTACAAATATGGACACCAAAAATTCAAATTTCTTTTACGGCATCAACGAAATTTAAAGAACCAATATTAGTAGAGGTTGTGAATCGCCACAAAAAAAATTTAAACAGCCAATATTAATAGTGTTGTTTAACGGTTACAAATGAAATTTAAAGCATCACTATTAAGAACGGTTCTAAAACCACTACCAATGAAAATACAAAATATTAAATTATTTTTTCACACTGTAGCTTTTTTAGATTAAAACCGTTACAACATATTCCTCAATATCCTCACAGGTGACTTCTTTGTTGCAATGGTTTCTCGATAGCACTAAAAATTTAGTAATGGATTTGATCATGCGTGCATCGATTTGTTAAAACCGCATCAAAATCATTTGCCACGCATAATTTAGTAGCGGTGGAACCCCTACTAATCCATGTTGTAAATGGTTAAAAAGGTTATAATAAACCATATATTTTATTATTTGAGTCAATTTTGTTTAAAGTACTGTATGCACATGAGCACCTCTCTGGTGACAATTTGAACTTTGGATGATAATGTTGGGAGGGACCAGGCCCTTCAGCTAGACACAATCCTGCCGGCAAAACCACGAGATTTTGTACTTTTTCTGTCTATAATTTCTAACATGAAATCAAACAAACATCGGTGAGGTTTTAGGATCAACTCACTTGAGGGGGGAAAACAGAGAGAGCCCATGAATAGTATTGAGAAACTGTTAGGGTGACGGTAAGGGGCATCACATGCATTGTTGCCACAGCAGCAATATCAGAAACTAAGGCCAATGGAAAAAAAAAATTAGAACGAAGTCCTGTACCATGCACAATATATATAAGTCTAGCTTAAATATTGTAGCAAAATGAAAAAAGTCTAGCTCAAATATATTCCCCACCACATTCACAGTTTTATCTGTTTTTAAGCCCAACTTTTGGTAATAAAAGGGAAGAAGGCAAGTAGAAACATCATCGTGTGTTCAATTGATGAAGAGATTGGGCTGATACTCTTATCAAAAGGAGAGGGTTCGATCTTGAAAAATATCACTTTAGTATAGCTCTAGTCACGACAGTTGGGGAGTCATCATTACAGCTTAGTGAAATTAGGTAGATCTACATGTTGAGGGCAGACAAAAAGGGATTGTTTGTCATGCTCCAGTGTCTGCAGGAACACGCCCCAGTAAATCATGAGTTAATTATCTTACAATTGGATTGTGGGTGAGCCTGTCTCTCTTTCCTAAATTTTTTACCAAATATGGATGGTGTAAGAGGTTAGTATCTCACAATGTAATATGCCCATTTTTAATACCTGATAATGCCTCGAATATGATTATCGAGTATGGCGATACATGTGCTTAACAAAAAAACTTAAAGTACTATTCTTGTCTTTAATATATAACATATTTAACTAATTCCGTTATATTAAGAAATTGGTTAAGTTAGTTAACCTGACATGTTTTTTTCCTAAAACATCTTAACTATCTTTTTCAATCATATCTTTTTCTTGCTTGATTGTTGTTCAAGGAGTATAACAATGGTGATTTGAAAATTTTTGATAAAATGATAATGGCTTTGCATTTAAGATCAATATCACTCTTCAATTAATTTTTATACTAAATAATAGAGGAGTCACATGACTCGCGTTAGAGTTGCTGAAATGGAAGCAAGGAACAAAGAAAATGCAAATACAGAGTTATTCAAGTTAAAGAAGCAAAGCTCAATTTAGTAACATTCATACAACTTAATGTCCATCTTGAGGCGAAAGTAATCCAAACCCTCAGTGGCATCGGTCTCAAAGGTGGCGGTTCCTCTGGTCATGAAGAAGTCACCTATGCCACCAACCACAGAAAGATCTCTGGTCTTGACTCCCATTAAATCAGCTCCCATTATGTTAATGGTCCCTTTAAAGTCACTAGAGCTAAAGTTGATGGTATAAGCAAACCAAGCTTTGTAAGCATCCTTAGTGTCATAGAAATAGAAACCAGAAGCCTTAGCCACAGGAGGTGAATGGAAGCTCCTGTCACTAGTGACAGGGCCTCGAATATGGCCAACATTTCCATCTGTGAATTCCCGAGATATGTCTGTTTAGCAGCCGCCACATATGTTGCATTTGATGCATTTGAGTCTTTGCCCATGTAGAGTTTGTCGTGGTAGAACAAGACGAATCGCTTACATGGTTTCTCTGGTGTGAATGGTTTTCTGTAACAACTAGCAGAGTGGAGTGTGGATATTAGGAGGAGGGGGAAGAAGAAGAAGGCTATAGTATTTTACTATTTCCTTTCTCATCTTCATGCTTGTTCTCTGTTAATTCTTGTGATCGGTTAGTTCTCTGCATTCTGCTTACATGGTTTCTCTGGTGTGAATGGTTTTCTGTTAATTCTTACCCCTGCTTGTTTGGTAAGTTGTTGGAAGAACGGACACAGATTCTGAGGTAAATATGTGAGAGAATTTTTGTCTCGATAAGCGCATGAATGGCTTTTGGATGCGCATATGGCAGAGCTCCCGACAAGTCTGGAGGCCTTTGGGATTATTTGAGGGACTCGTTTGTTTGAGGTTACTTCTTTTATCATAAACGGCAGGCTTGGAATCTCACTCATAATAGGCACTGTTTATGTTTTTTATTATCAAGTTAGAAGCCCCATTCAACACATGCAATTTAATTTCATTTTATAGAAGTTAGACGAAATAGATATATGCCTTGTAAATAAATTAAAAATAAACATAATGAAACCATTTGATGGATAAAGCGAGTTGCCCCAATTTGAAGATGGTAAAAATTAATATAGGCTGCATAAAAACACCATAAAAATTACAGCTTTACAAGGGTTGTGATGAGGATCTTTACAAAGATAAGGTGAGGATTTAAAAACCTCATTTGGTTTGAGTTGGGGATTTATATATATATATATATATATTTACATCACACACAAAGTGGAACAGGTTTGGATCTCAAAACTCTTCTCTTTTTCTGAATTAAGAGACGAGTAATTACTTAGAATCCTTATTATCTTTGTCATCTTCGTTTGCAAATATTGCTGAAACCCTACCGGAGGCGAACGAGGAGTAAGCACGATCAACAGCTTTCTGGCCTTGGTACTGTTGCACCACCAACACTGAAGCTGATGTTGAAAACTCTGAAGTAAGCAAATTACAAATTGGCCCCAATTCTGGGCACTCGCCTTTCCCATTATTATTCTTCAAAGCTATTGCCACTTCACCTTCCGGTTTCCTTCCAACTAAAAACAGATTGCATTTGCTGTACTCTCTAGCCACCTCCGCAACTTCTTCGCATTTCTTCACCCTCCTCTCTTCAAACTTCACCGAACCGTTATCTGACACGTTCTGTTTCACTTTCGTGAGGAATTTCTCGTCTCCTAATAATCCTTCTTTCTTATTACTTGATGTCGCATCGTTTATATCAACACTCACAATGTTATCACCTCCTCCTTCTGCTGCTACACCATGTTCTGAGGTTGTTCCAACGAGGAAACAAACTACGGTTAGACTAATACCAGGATGTTCCGCCATTCGCAGACCATAAGCTAAGGCCTCTTCATCATCGGGACCACCAAAGAATAGAACAGTCATCGCAGAAGAAACATTGCTTGCTGCTACATGAGTGCTTCCACCTAGTCCACGATCTACCAAGATCCCTACTGAGCACTGTGCGTGTGCTAGGACCCTCCGATTCACCGCTCTATATTCTGATCGTGTGGTTTCCAATGTCCCATCTAATCTCTGGTGCTTATGAAACGGGATGATTATCATTGCTGCTCTTTTCCTCTCTGAAGATTCGCATATGTCCTCATGAATGGTGGACATTGCAGATATGGCTGTCATGGGACGAACAGAAACTCGGCTTAGCTGCTCGAAAGCCTCAAAAGCAACTACGATCTGGTTAGTTTCAGAGTTTCGAGATTTGTTCCAGAAAGGAAGCCCATTTCTTCTGGCTTTTTGAACCATTTGTATAGCTGATGACCTCTCTGTTAATTCCATGAGGTGCAATGCATATAAGCAAAGCCCTTGTCTCTTCCCAGTTCCACGTGAAGCTTCAACCAGATTCAGCATGGATGGGATGTTCCTTCCACTGTGGAAACATATCATAAGCCGAAGCTCACTGTTCGGATCTTCCCTCTCAACAGTTCTATGTTTATAGTCGTCAGCTTTCACCCTTCTTTTCGCCGGTTTATACACCGACATAACCGCAGGCGTTGTGATGAAGGTTGTGATGATAGCCATCAGCACCATGATAGCAAATGTTTGATCATTCAACACCTACTGGTGAAAATATTGATTAGACTTGAATGAATATGCAAGTTAAGATGCTTTTGTATTAAATAAATAAATACACACACACGCATAATACCTGTCTATCTCTACCAATATTGAGGACAATGAGCTCCACCAATCCCTTAGTGTTCATGAGGAATCCAAGAGCGAGAGACTCCTGTACAGGTAACTTACAGAGGAGGGAGACGAATATGGTGCCGACCATCTTTCCAAAACAAGCTGTAAATACGACTAAAACGAGAAGACCCCATGACCGAGCACCTTGAATTGTAGCCACGTTTGTCTTTAGTCCACTGGAAACAAAGTACAATGGAAGCAACAGACCAGATACAAGATCCTCCACTTTTTCAACAAGAGCTGAAGAAAAAGGCCCTTCTTTTGGCATAACAACTCCAACCACAAATGCACCAAACAGAGCGTGGATTCCAATTAGATCAGTGATAAAACCAGCGGCCAATACGATGGCTAATGTGGCACAGATGTAGAGTTCGTCGACTGGTTCACCTTCAGGGCAACGACGAGCCATCCAACCGAATATTCGAGGGAGGATAAGTATGGAACCTATTATAAAAGCACAACCACACAACAAAACCCAGAGAGTAACCAGAGGAGAACGACCGGAACCAGAAAGGGCAACAGCGAGAGCCAGAAGAATCCATGCAGCAACATCATTAACGGCCGCCGCCGACATGGCCATTCGACCGACGTCGGTGGTCAAGAGCTTGAGCTCAGCTAGAATACGAGCCAAAACGGGAAATGCGGTGATGGAAAGAGCCACTCCCATGAATACGAGGAAAGGAGCTTTGCTAACACCTTGTGAAATAGTTGCACGCAGTGCAAACGATGTTCCGATTCCTAACACGAATGGGAGACTGATTCCGGCAAGGGCGATGGCAAGAGCTTTCTTTCCCGTACGGCGAAGTGACTTGGGGTCTAGCTCAAGCCCCACAAGGAACAGAAAGAAAAGGAGACCAAGATTGGCCAAAGTGTCCAGCACAGTGTGGCTTTTTGTGGGAAATATTTTGTTCAGGTAGGTTTTATTCCGCCCCAGAACCGATGGGCCGAGCAGTATTCCACCCTGCAACAAGAAACACAGTGAGACGAGGGAAACTTGAATATTACAACATTTGAATTCATGGATGGGAAAGGAAAAACAGAGTGAGACGACGAAGAAACTTACAACGATCTCTGCAATAACACGAGGCTGCCTCAAGGGCTTGATGAGAAAAGCAAGAACACGCGTGACAATAACCACAAAGCAGATTTGTAAGATTGCAAGAGGCAGAGCATAATCAAGGGGATTATCTCCTTGGAACACTCCATTCGACGTGGCTTTCATAAATTTTTCCGTACAATTACTTCCATTAGCCATTCTGCTATACGATATTTGCAACTCGATGGCTTGTATGCTTATCAGCTGCTAATTCCCTGAGATTAAATGAGGGCGTGACGACTAATTAGCAAGGCCATAATACATATTTAGAGCAAAGATTCGGAGGCCGAATACAACTGAGAAAGGATCTTTCGTATGTCGGTAATAAGCTATGCCGTTAACGTTGCTAATTTTATTTTGTTAACTAGCAACTTGCATCAAGTTTTGCCAAAAGGGTTGAAGAGAAAGCCCAGACTTAACGTAAGAAGCTAAATAACTATAAAGAATCTTCATTTTGCTGACATCTCTTGTTTCGGAAAATGCAAAAACTAGGCGAAATTACCCACGGTCCAAGGAACATGAAAAAATAGAGAGATCATGAAATTGAGTTGCAATCACGTAGAATCTAAGTCATATTTTGGCCCAAAATAAAGAAAGAAAGAATCTAAATCAGATTAATTGTAAATATATATATATATATGAAAATCCATCATTGCCATTTTCTCATTTATTTCTTTCTCTCTTGAATTTCAATTCAAATAACTATAGACAATAATATCATATACAACCTGTGTTAGATTGATTGTAAATATAGAAAGACATTATTGTCTCTAGTTATTTAAATTGAAATTCAAGAGAGAGAAACTTGAATAAAAAGAGGGTAGGATAATTTTTAACATTTACCATTAATTTAACATAATCTCATGAAAATCTAACTCAACTTTATAATTTGTAAAAGCCTAAGGCCATAGTTTAATTTCCCTTGAAACTATTGAAGTCTTGATGATACGTATTCCTTTTTGTTCTTACTTTATATATTCATCATAATTGTATTTGTACGTTGCACAGAGATTCCAAGCATCAACAATATAAAATTTAATATTCCAAAATCTATATATAGTAAACGTGGAAAGTCGTTTTGTTTATAAAATTATTCCGTCAAATACATACACATGAAACCACCAGGATATAATTTAAATATTTAAAATCGTAAGCAATGAATATACAACGATTTGAAGAAGTCGACGGTAATTAATCTCATGACTGACAATCTGACATGCAACTGCATTATTGTCTAGTTGCCAAAAAAAAGTAATATACATAGTTGACTTACAACATATAAATCATTTTTTAAATTGATTTACTAGATTTGATAGATAATTTAACCATATAAATATATAAAATTATTTTAAATATATATTATAATTAATTTATATAATTTTATTTATATTTTAAAAAGTTAACTAATTTTTATATTAAATATATGGGTTGATAGGTGGTGTTTTACGTCCAATTACCAATTACGTGGCAGTGAAAGCACGGCTCCGCGCTCGCAGCCTTGTGGCCTTCCAAGAAATTGGAATGACGAATTAACTATACGGCCGGCAGCTTCCAAAAGCAGATAAAAGTCATTAGGTTTATTTGGATATCTCGTTTAAACATCGAAAAGTTATTTTTATCCTTACTGAGATAAAATTCCTCTCACATATTTACCTTGGAATCTGTGTACTTTCTCTCAACGGATTTACCTAATAAATCCAAAGTGCGTGTTTGGGAACCTCCGTTTCTCCAACGGAATACGCAAGTCAAGACAAAACCATCTCAAAATTCGTAAAAAATCTATAAAAACCATATTAAAATCTGCAAAACTTCTAGAAATCCGTAAATTCCGTTATCCCAACGAAATTTCTTTCTCCCAACGGAGTTTCCAAACATACACAAAGAAGATACAGTGCAAATTAAAATGACCAGAAACTCTTTAAAATCTATATATTGAATTATCTCATATAAATTATAAATAATAGACTTGTCATCACATTCACAAAGTACAATACTAAGCTCCTAATAGCAATTACATCACGCCCGAAAGTACGGGTGTATTTGCATTAATGTTATTTAAGGGAATTTTATATAAAGTCGGCTTGACATAATTAATCGGTTTCAACATATTTAAATCCAACAAAAAAAAAGCCTAAAGTCAGTCGATTATTAGCCAAAGTCATTTTGAGCCTCATAACATACATTACGGGGCTTGTTTGACGGAGATTTCAAAAAAGCCAAAAGCACGTTGAATAGTGTTTTTTAGCAAAACAAGATAATATCATTCACACATTTACCTCGACTTGTGTAAAAGTGATTCTCTACCACGTTTTCAAACGGACACATGATTAAAAATGCTTGGTCAAACAGGTTGAAAATCACTTTAAAAAGTATTTTTATGAGAAAAATAAAATTCGTTAAAGGCCGTGCAAAGAATCAAAAGAGGATCCATACCTGCTGTGTTGGGTGAAAGCGTTGCGAGTGATGGCTGTGAAGTTTCAGAACTATATGTTTCAAAAGAGGAAGGAAGGGAGAATGAAGTGTGAGTGATGCTTGAGAAAGGAAAGAATGGACGACGTCGTATTTATACACAGAGGTAGCAATTGCCCCAACGGCCAATCCTTAATGAGCGCAAAGCGAAAGCACAACCCACATGATCTTATTAATGATCCCTATCATCACAATATATATATATATATATCATCAATCCTTTGGTCAAAAAAATACATTATATATCATCAACATCAAATAGGAATAAAATATATAGTCATTTATAATTTATATGATATATTGGAGGATTTAGGTTATGTGTATGTGTGCACCATAAATAAAAATCAAAATATTGTATCAATATATATTTGATTTATCTTTATAAATCAAATCCAAAATTCAATCTATCCTTGTAAATCAAATACAAGATTTAATTTGTCTGTTGTAATATAAATAGGCTAGCAATCCAAGCACTTATTGCAGTTATGCATTTGCTGGTTGAATCACAAACCATACCGTTTGCACGATTCCTAAAATTAAAATAAGGGCCGGAGTAGTATTTTGTTTAAAATATTAACTTTCTATGTGTTTCATGGAACGCAAACGTTAGAGAAGTTTTGTGTCGACTTGTGTAAAATTGTTTTTTGAAGTATTGTTCACTGATTTTTCAACAAGCACTTAAGTTTTGCTGGTCTTGTGATATTAATTTTTTAATTATCTCTTGAAAAATACTCACAATCACTTAAAAAATCATTTTCATGTAAATCGAGATAAAATTATTTTACATAATTACCTCATATTACGTAAAATCACTTAAGATAAATTAATTCAGACAATTATGTTTGAAGAGGCTCATATATGAAACGTCTCGAAATAATACAGGAAGCTAGTGATTTAATTAACCGAGATTCATAAGCTGAAATTTCTCCTCAACCGTCAATAGATTTGGCCAGGGCATTTATAACACAACCCAATTAAATAAGCCTCACTTAGTGGTATATGTCACTTTGCGGTATCTGAGCTATTCTTCCTGTACGTTCCTTTAGTTTTAAGAATTGTTTCTTGGCTAGATATCTATAGTGTTA